>BQNB010122999.1:0-20175 GCA_026074375.1 Tanacetum coccineum
AGTGGCTACGCGTTAAATCTCTCTTCTTTGTTGTTTGATCATGAAAATTTGTATCTACTACTTGATGTTACTGAACTTGTTTTGAAATGTTTTTTGATGTTTGCATGCTGTTTGGTAAACTTGAAGTTCAACTATGGAAAGGATAATTTTAAATCAAACATGAACTAGTTAAGTTAATGATGCCCTTGATTAATCTATTTGTTTGTTCATGGTATATAAACTGTCGATCTTTTTTATGGCAATTAGAAGATTTGTTTTTTTGCATATCTGGTTCTTTTTACTGTTCGGATGTAGTTGCAATGGAACAAGTGAATCAATGAATTTTAGTTCTTTTGTAGATGTTGTTGATGATATGTGAAGGAGGAGCTAAGGGAGGTGAGTTGTCTGATGGAGATGTGTTACTTAGTAAACGATGGATCCGACTTGCATCTTGATGAAAGGAAGCTTTTTCGTGTGTCGTATGTGCTTAAAACATTCTGTACTCTTAAATTAATCACTGGGATACAGTATTTGTATATTGATTAATAATTACACATGCTGGAAGATATTATCATAAGACATAGAATTATCACCATTTGTAGTCATATGCTGATATTTTATGGATCTAGCCATGTTACAGCGAGTGACATTCTTAATCAGTTAGAAAGTGTTCCTATTAGAAAGTGTTCCTGTTATCAGTTACTAATGTGCGACTCGTGATTAATTTGCAGAAAAATCAACGATTATTTAAGTTTGAGCAATCCCCTATTTCTTTCTCATTCGAGCTGCATCGGCTTTTGTTGGCTGTAGATTTCAAGATGCAGGGCTCCTCATGGTAGATTCAAAATCAGAAGCCTCATGATTATAAGAGAATGGGTAATTGGTGTGGGAATTTCATGACACTTGGCTCTCACCAGGTGAATCTTGCACTGGAAATGGGGAAGTCACAGTAGCAGGCTATTCAGCAACCGAAGATGATCTACTTACGAAAACGACTATGAGGTGTTTCCATTTTCTAATTCAGAATTTATCAATATCTCAGATTCAGGGCTCATTCTTGACTCAACCTCGTCTGCAACAATGTAATCTTCGGTTTCTGTGGTGTCAAGCTCTTTCAAGCCATAATCTTTAACATCTGGTTCGGATATTGGTTTATCATACTCTTCGTCCTTGTTCACAACTTCAGACACTATTGAAGCTTTCATTTTGGCAGCAACACTTCCAGCACCATGTCATACATGTATTATTCCTCAGAAACCACCTTGGCTCCACATGCCATCATTTTTTCCGATGATTTTCCATGTAAACCTTTATTACGGTGAGTCAAAAATCACCATCTATCTTGGAGAGCTCTCCAATGATCACCGAGCTTCTTTCTTAAAGATTGAGACTCCCGTCGAGCCTTGTCTTCCCTTTAACATATACTATTACTACAATTATTCGATTTATCTGTCTGCTATTATCTTGAGCGCGGTTATATTTTTCTTAACTAGGAATGAGAGCTACTTGACTATATGCGAGCATAACATCATAGTAGGATAGTAATACGGTCATTAATTCATCGCTTGTAGTATCAGAATAAGGTGTCAGAAAAAAGTTTGGGAGACAGAGCATGTGCAAAAAGGGTTATTCGGGTTGTGACCAATTAATAACAGTATGTTTTCCATAACATATCTGCGAGTAAAGATGAGAAGAGAATAAATCAGATTTCTTTTGAGTTTGCTGATAACAACTATAGAAGAACATGAGAAGTATAGAGGTGCGATCACAATCACTTTTGCTCTATTCACACTTGTAATTTTAATATTATTCACTTGTAACAAACGCTAAAACCCGAATAAGATTTTGCAAACCTACATCATAACAGCCAACATAAACAATCTAGCAGTATTGAGTCCAAACTCACGTCTTAGGTGGGAGTAAATTCCTTACCAAACCCTCCTAAGTCAACGATGCCAAATATTTATAGAACCCAACACATAACAATCTGTATTCCAATGTGATTATACTTTTTAAAAACCTGATCCATTTGACCTTAACATGACAACTGAATGATCCTCTCTTCTCTACTACAAAGCTGGAGCGACGCATTAAATGACCTTATCTTCTTATATGCATCGTCATTGTGGCACGAACGACGACAGAATTGAATGAGTCATCATACTGCAAAACCCCGGAGATGAAAGGGTAGCTTTCTATATCAGTACTAATAGGTCGCTCAATTTCTACAAAATTCAAACGGAAAATGCGCTTCATCATTCCTCATGCTAACATCTTGTCTACTGTATGTCCTTCCATTTACAGTGAATTTTGGCCAATGATTCCCTCATACTATTATTGCTGCAAAAAAACAAGTCTTACTCTTCTTTCTCTTCATGTATAATCTAAGTGCATAACTTTCCTTGTCGAAATCAAAACAACATAAAAGGATTCTACCTCATACTAAAGCACACATTATATAATCCAGACCACCTAGAAGCGCAAAGAACTGAAATAAATTGGTAAAATTCAAACATTCAATTGATGTATACAAGGAATAGGAACCGGCAACTGCATCTTTATGGACAAGAAATCTTACGGATGTCTTAATCATGATTCCACATTAGCAGGCCGATTTGCTACTTGTATTGTTTGAGGGGTTAGTTGGATCTTCCGAGAACTCGAAGCTTATGACTCTTCAAAAAAGTTCGTTTATCAAGTTCATTTGCTTTCACTTTATTTCATACATTGAGGTACTTGTTTCCTTCTAAAGCGGCCTTGACCCAGATCCCGCCCCCGTGGAATAGAATATGGCTAGAATGTGGTGTAATTACTATACCTATAAACGATAACCGCTTATACAATCTATCAGTTTGAACGATTTTTTTGGAACTGTCGTGTTTTTGGGGCCCGGAATCCGCTATAATTGCTTGACCTATAGTCTTTGATAATCGAGTCTATCCTTTAAATACATCTACTATACAAAATTCAGTACCTGGGTGGTTATGGAACGGGTAACAAAACCATAACCTCTAATGTCCTCGTCGTTTGTGAAGCAACAAAACTCTCTATGAAATTTTGATCTAGGAACTTAGTGCGCTATCTTAGATTCGCCCTAAAGAGCTTCAAATACTATGATCGATGGCCTTATACCAATACTAGATATCATGTACACGCGAGCCACCCTTTAAGAAGAGGAACACAATCATATTACTCATGGTGCACACATTCGCATCTTGTACTATCTTGAGCGACACGCATCCAAGTCCATTGACTTGGTAAACAGTCAAAGAATCTCGACAGTACATTGTTAACGAAGTCAATTAGTGACATAGCGGTTATTAACTAACAAACTAACATGTTCAGCCCTTAGGCTTTATTTTTGACACACTAGGACCCTTTACTTTATACATATATACATAAACACTAAATACATAGATTAATAAATTAGTATCCAATAGATGGGCCTTGGAGGGCGATGAGAACTCAAGGTTTTTTCATGGGATAATCAATAGCAATAAAAACCGGGCAAGAATAAATGGGTTAAACATTCAAGGGGTTAGGGTTGTAGAACCGGTTCTGATAAAAAACCACATCTTTCACAGTTTCAAGGCGAAATATGGTGAAGATGTTTTTAACCGCCCCTCGTACTCAAGCAGCTCTTTCAAACACTTTTCGATTGAAGACTCGACCTCCCTAGACCATCGTTTCACTAATCAGGAAATAAAGGATGCGGTGTGGTCTTGTGGTGGCTCAAAAGCACCTAGACTGGACCAGATGGTTTCACTTTCAAGCTTCTTAAGAAACATTGGGATCTGTTTAGTACAAACTGTTGGAATTTAACAATCAAGTTAACCAATTTAACTCTAACGAGTACGCAACGGATAGATCTAGTCTAGTATAACTATTAACATACATATAGAACACAATATGGGACATGAACAATAAATAGGAACATACCATCGTAGTCACCAGCAAATAAATGAAACCAAGAATGTGAAACGAGTGACTAAGTGGTCATCTCTACGAGTGCTCACACAAACACGTCTAACGAGCACGCCCGGATGCTAGTCCAAACTCCACGTGTATCCAATACAACTATTGTAAACCAAACACCCCTGAATAAAGTCCCAAAAACCACTCTTGTAATTGTAACCGAAATACAGGAAGATGGTATTAGGGTTTCACCGATTTCGGTTGTAACCGAATAAGGGTAAACACAACCGAAATTCACCAAAACCAAAACCCTAATCGAATCTAATCTTGTCACACCTTGACAACAAGTAAACCAACCCTATGGATCTGCTGTATAAGTATTGGGATCAAATCACAAAGCCTTAACCTCTACAAAGGTCAACCGAATTAAACAGCCAAAGGAAAAGTGAACCGAAAATAACTTAACCCTAATAAGGGTTTAGTGGTTGCGGCTGTTTTGTGGAGAAGAGGAGTGGAACTGATTTCTCTAATTTTCTAAGGTTGTGTTTCGTGATTTATGAGCTAGGGAGTGGGCTTTATATAGCCACAAATCCCTACTCATGATAAGGATGTGAAACTACACTCCTATCATTATCACAACTCTATTACTCCTCTTTATCTTCACTTAATGAACCTAGACACTTCCCAAGAACCTTCTCTAGCCTTCTATAGCCGGCCAAATCATAATGATATCTATGGGATTCTTGTCTAGGTCATTTTGTGTCCAAACGGTTTACTTTAGATTCGTTTCGTGAAGTAACATAACGCGCTCTAAATGTTTTATTGTGTGTGCCCCCAATAGGCTCACACACCTCTAGTCGTGCATTGCTATCCAACTACCATTCAATCCAACACAAACATCATCTCCTATGTCAAAGAATTTGAGTCCTCGTCGTACATTCTAAGAGGTTGCAACTCTTCCATTATGCTCTTGTCCCTAAAGTTAATGATCCTCTCACAATTAATGACTTTTGTCCCATCAGTCTTATTGGTTGCCAATACAAAATCATCGCAAAGATTCTAGCCAACCGTTTAGCTAATGTCATCTCATCGGTTGTGGGTGAGGTCCAAATGGCGTTCATTAGAGGTCGTCAAATTATTGATGGTCCTTTAATAGTGGATGAAGTTATTTCTTGGGCCAAACATGCAAAAAAGAAATTATTCATTCTCAAATTCGACTTTGAAAAGGCTTTTGATTCTTTGAATTGGTCTTTTTTGGGCTCAATCACGGAGCAAATGGGATTTAGCCTAAAATGGAGGAATTGGATTAATGCTTGTCTTAGTTCGGCCTTTACTTCGGTTCTTGTCAACGGATCACCAACCCTTAATGCAAATTTGAAAAAGATCTTCGTCAAGGTGTCCTATTTCTCATCTCCTTTTTATTATAGCGGTTAAAGCTCTTAATGTGATCCTTATTGATGCAAAAAGCAAACAGCAAACAGCTCTTCCGAGGCATTGATGTTGGTAAGGATAAGGTGAATGTGTCTCATCTTTAATTTGCGGATGATGCTCTCATCATGGGGGAATGGTCGAAGACAAATATTAAGAACTCATCTAGAATCCTCACTTGCTTCCACCTTACCTCCGGCCTCAAGGTGAACTACAATAAAAGTAAGATCTTTGGCATTGGTGTTAGTGACCTGGAAGGGTGTCAAGCTTCTCATTTCCTGTGTACATAGTTAGGCCTTCCTATAGGAGCTAATATGTCTAGAAGTACTAACTGGTTTCCCCTACTTGACCGATTTCAGAAAAGGCTTTCATCATGGAAAGCAAGGTCCCTATCTTTTGGTGGACGCCTCACTCTCTCAAAACCTGTCCTTGGAAGTCTTGGGATTTACTAGTTCTCCACCTTTAAAGCTCCTAAAATGGTAATGAGTAAGCTTGAAAGCATTCGAAGAAAATTCTTTTTTTGGGGGGGGGGGGGGTGCCACTGATTCTAATAAAATTGTCCGTGGTTTCTTGGGGATAAACTATCTCCCCCTCGCCCAATATTGGAGGTCTTGGGATCGGAAGTCTTAAAATAAGTAATCTCGGTATGCTTATCAAATGGTGGTGAAGATTCCTTGACGAAAACAACTCTTTATGGCGAAATGTGATTTGTTCTATACATGGTTCGCAAGGGGGTTTCATGGATCCGTCATCTATTAGAAGCAAGTCAGGCCCTTGGTGCCAAATTGCAAAACTTAACAAAGATATAAACGTGCATGGTATGGACTTACACTCTCTCTTTAAAAAGAAAGTGGGCAACGGTGAAACAACAGGTTTTTGGACAGAAAAGTGGATAGGAAACTCTCCTTTACGGTATTCTTTTCTAAGGCTCTTTTGACTCGAGTCGCAACCTAATTGCTGTGTATGTGAGTGGGCCCCAATCATAGGCCTTCACATGTCTTCTGTTGGGCCAAGTGGGCTGCCAAGAATAATCTTTAGTTGGGCCTGGAGTAGATTGCCAAGAACGCCTGCTGATTTCAGTGAGCTTTTAGAGCTCGAAAGTCTCATCTCTAACCTGCAAATTACTAGTGATCATGACAAATGGGAATGCTTAATTGATCCTTCAAGAAACTTCATGGTAAAAGGTATGAGAAATGATATTTCTAATACTTTAACGCCTTCAAACCCGAGTCCAACAAGGTGGAACAAGCTTGTTCCAATTAAAGTTAACATTGCTGCTTGGAGAATTGAAAAACGGAGCAATACTTCGGCTATATATATAGAGTTTTGTTAAAAAAAAAAAACAAAAAAAAAAACAAAAAAATAAATCATCATGATATATCTTAGCATCTAGTTAGGTTTTAGTTTTTGATTTAACTTAAGCTTATTTTAGTCATTTACAGGCTTTTGCTTTTCAGCTAATTGTTACTTCAAGTTTTAATGCCAAATTTGAGTTTTTAAAAGTCACTTTGTATCCCAGTGTTATGTTCTCGAATTGAGTTGTTTTATGTTCAAAGACTCTCAATTACAGATGTTTATCAAAAATGTTTTAAACTAAGTGAACTAAAAGTTAAGTAGTTAAGAGAATATCACACCAATCACTCTCCAACCTACCATAGCTTATTGTATGGATGATAAGCCAGTTCTGGATGGGCTTATGAACTCTTACTAGCTTGTTTTATGCAAGCTTGAGTGTAGATACATTGTATGACTGTTTTGAGCAAGGTAGTTGTATGTCTTATCTTTCTTATTATTATCTATTGCTAGGACTGCGATTTTTTTTTTTTTTTTTTTGTTTACTTAATTCAACGTTGGTTTTAAGTTTATACTGCGTAGGATTAAATTCTTATGCTTATTTAAGTGCTTATTTTGGATTATATATTGCCTTTTAAAGTGTTTTACTTTGTTATTTGATTATCTGTTTTTATTAATTTTTGAACTAAAAAATGATTTTGTGGAAATGTTAAATGCTGTTTTAAACGAGCAGTTTCTAACTCCAAGATTAGTATGCTAGTTCATTTTTTAGACAGTACTAATTCATACGAGCCAGTACTAACTCCAAGTTAGTAGCTTGTTAATTTTCTTGGATTTCAAAGGGGCAGTACTAACTACACACTGCATATAACTATCACTAGCTGTACTAACTCCAAGTTAGTACTGGTAGTTAATTCTGGTGGTACTGTTGTTTGTACTGTTGTGTTTTCTCTTGTGTAATTTTGCTTAATTGGCATGCTTTATTTGCCTTATTAGATTTAGTATTAGCTTATTTGTGGCCTTAGTGTAAAAAGTTTTTTGTGTGTAGTTTAATTCAATTTCCTGCTTCTGTTTATTGTTTAAATTTTATGTGCATTTACTTTCAGTTTTAATTCTCCATCTTCCCTCTGACTGTTAGTGACATTCAAGCTCAAAATCATCATCGTCTTTCGATAATCCCATTCCAGCCTCGTTGGACATAACGGACCCGGGAAACACTCTTACTGCTTTCCGGTTTTCTTGGTTCGCGGATCCTGATCCTGGTTGTTTATTTTTATATATGTATTTTTATTTATGATACATAAAAAGATGGGTTGTTTTGCGCGAGTCACAGAATGCAAAAGTCTCGTAGGGCATCACTATAACATACACCTCAAGACTCTTGAGGTAGGGGGTATTTATACCCAAACGTTTACACCATACGAAACCATTCCCATCGCATCTATACAAGCGATGCGATGGAAAAGGATACGAAACAGCATAACATCTGAAACTATCCTATCACTTATTACAATATGATACAAATCACACAAGTATGATATAGGTTTTAGAGAGAGAGAGAGAGAGATGGTGAGTTATAGTGAGAGAAATTCATATGCATAAATGAGAGAAATATCGTGTTAGCCTTACTTTTTTATAATGTGATGGTCATTATGTATTATCGAACCATGTAATAGTCTAGAAATATTGTTACGAGATTCTGAAGCTAATATTACGCTAGTTTTGGGAATTATCCCACATCGCTCCAAAAGGAGAAGTGTAGGAAGGGTCCTTAGCTATAAAAGGAACCCTCCCCTTATTTATTAAGAAGTTGGCTAGTCTCTTGTTTTTTAAGTTAGAGAGTAAGAGTGTGTTTGTCTTATTTTCCAAGCTTATCAAGAAACACCTTTTTCCTCTTTAGCTTATTCTAGTCACCTCGCCTCTTCTTCCTCATCTTATTTTTTAGCATATTAAGTGTGTTGTAATGACGTAAGATATTGTCTTATAAGTGGTATCAATTTCCCAGGATAGGCAAAAGGGTGCATTGTGGTTTACTTATGGCTTATTTAGTGGATTATTAGGCTTATTTCTTGCTTATTTTTGTTCTAAACACCACATGCAATGCTACATTTCCAAAACCTTAGATGCTTAAAACATAAACAAACTTATACGAATAAACAATGACAAAAAAAAATGTACCATTAATCTGTAAACCACCATCAACAATATTAAGACGACCTAAAATCTTCAAAATCAAAATTTAGAAGAAGAACTTGCACCTAGATATTCAAAACCACAAAAACACCAAACAACGAATGCGTGTATATTTTGGGAGAGAAAGAACTACATAGAAGCACCAAAGAAGAGTATCGCGCACAACTTCCTAAATGGGCTAGCAATAAGATCAAAAAACCCAAAAACCAAAATTTGGCCCAACAAAAAACCCACAAAACCCAATGACCGACATTAACTCAATAAACTCAAAAACTCAAACGACCCATATTAATTGCCAACGACGTTGCCTTACATGCATAATTTATAATAATGAAGAACACAAGCAACCCTAACAATATTATTCACATAAATAGTTTCATGTATCAATCAAATATTATAGAGTTTGTATCTAAACAAAACAAAAGTTTTTTTTCCGAACTGTCACTCTTCCGCTGCTTTCTTCATCATGTGTAATAGATAAAAATTATTTTCACACATTAATATAATACTTGTTGTGAATTGAATTTCTGTATTGTGTGGCTAGGTCTTTGAAAACAAGTCAACCTCTTTTCTACCAATATTACTTCTTCCCTTTTCACGTGTTTAGATAGTTAGTTACTTCATCTTTATAATTTACTATTATCAATTTAAAAAGAAGGAAAGGAAGTCAACTTTATAGCCTTGCAATACTCTATTGATAGTTATCTACCAAAGCCATTGAAGTAGGCTTGGTGGGTTTTCACATCACCAAGATAGTATCCCCACACCATCAATCATTAGTCCTTTTTATTTTTTATTTTGTGTATGTCCTTTTCCTTTTTTAACTTTTTATCTATATACCAGTACACATGTTTAAAAGTATCTTTTTACATCTCAAAACCACCCCCACCAATCTTCGGTAGCCACACCATTGTCCCACCATCAGCCATGCCGCCATCTTCACCAATACCACTAAACTTTTAACATCTTTATCCAACATACTAATTTTCACAACCACACCACCACCACTATCATTCTCCCACACCTTGTCACTACTATTATTACTGTCACTACCATAATCATCTATAGTTGACCAGCAGTGATTTGACAGGAGTGGTCACTGTGATGGTTTGTCTTGAGTTGGTGGATATGGTGGTTTGATTTTATGGAGCCGAGGTGTTGTGACCGGTTAAAGAATCATTCAAATATGAAAGTGTTTTGTATTTTTAGGTGTGAATCGATTAGAACCGGAAATGAGGATGGAGATACAATGTGGTTGTTCCAACTGCCATGCTGCTGTTTTTCCGACGACTTAGGTAGTTTTTCGTCGTACTAGCAGTTGGCTTATCGGTAATAAGTTACGAAAAAATGGAAACAGGAAAAAGAATTGAAAGCTTAAGTTATTACAGAAAAATCGAACATAAGCCTCACTAATATAGAAATTTTAACTTAGGAATGTATGACTTTTTAATTTATTTTATGAGAAAGATAAACTGAATGATTAAGGTGAACCAGTAGTTAGGATAGAGGAATAGGATGAGAAAAATAAAATATTGAGATTAAATAGTAAGGGTATAAATGACTTATAAATTTGTACTCCCTCCGTCTTAAAATTATTTTCCCCCGACAAAAAACTAGTGTTTTGAAACCCGGTTTCGACCCGCCGGGTCTCCGTAGACCGGTTCCGGCCTAAAAAACGGTCAAAATAAACGGGTTTCAATTTTTCCAAACCCGGTTGACCCGCCGGTTTGACCGGCTTTGATGACCCGGTCAACCCGGGTCATGAGACCCGGGCGGGGTTCCGGTTTTTTTTTGTATTTTTTATTTATATAAAAACAAGTTAATTGTATATATTTGCACGTAATTTTATTTATACATATTATATTTTTTAAAATATACATTTTAGGCTTAATATAGGAATATTTCCATGATTTATATACAACTTTCTTTCTCATTATTCAAAAATATATATATATATATATATATGATTATATATATATATATATATATAATTGGTAAACCGGGTTAGACCCGCGTCTAACCGGTTGAACCGGTAACCCGATGACCCGGTGACTCGACCGGGTCAATTCAAAACCCGGTTTTCAAAATATTGCAAAAAACACATTCTTTTAGGAAAATGTCAGTATCACTACTTTTTCTCTCTAAAATGACACTTATGCCCTCTTTTTATTTTATACTTGTACTGTACTCTCTAAGTAAAACAGACTTATACTTTCACTTTAGCTTTGACTCATTTTTTGGTGCATATTTTATGGCGCCAAGATTCCGACTAAATTTTTTGTGAAAAAAATAAAAAAAGTAAAAAGAAAAAAAAAAAAAAAACCAAATGAAAAATAAAAAAAGCAAAAAAAATAAAAAAAACAAAGAAAAAAAAAAAAAAAAAAAATAAAAAAAAAAAAAAAAAAAAAAAAAAAAAAAAGATAAAAAAAAAAAAAATAATAAAAAAAAAAAAAAAAAAAAAATAATAAAAAAAAGAAAAAAAAAAAAAAAAGAAGAAAAAATAAAAAAAATAAAAAAAAAAAAAAAAAAAAAAAAAAAAAAAATTAAAAAGGAAAAAAAAGAAAAAAAAAAAAAAAAAAAAAAAAAAATAAAAAAAAAAAAGATAAAATAAAAGAAAAAAAAAAAAATAAAAAAAAAAAAAAATAAAAAAAAAAAAAAATATAAAAAATAAAAAGAAAAAAAAAAAAAGAAAGAAAAAAAAAAAAAAAAAAAAAAAAAAGAACCTTTATTTTTACTGTAATTTTCCTTTGTAATTTTACTTTGAACTTTAATACAACTTGGTCAAACTAACATTAAATGGAGCCACATTACCTCACTTTCACACCATAAAGCTTGAAATGATGGGAATTATAAGTGTCCCAGAATCATCACATGCTAAAAAAAACACCACTAGTTCAGAGCGTCATGCAATATATCAAGAGTTATTGCAACTAAGTTTAGATGGAGAGTTAATTAGAGGCTCCTTAGATTATGTAGCAAAAAATTTTGGTTTATGTAGAAAGATAGTTAGTCGCATTTGGCATAAAGCAAAGCTTCAAGCTCATAATGGCTCAAATGTTGATTTATCTTCAAACATGCCAAGAGTTGTTGGTCGAAAGAAAGTGCAAATCGATTTGAGTTTAGTCACCGAGGTTCCGTTACGTCAATGCTCCAATATTCGAGCTCTCGCTAAATCAGTAAGTGTTTCGAAATCAACTATGCATAGACGAATCAAAGAAGGTGTACTTAGAGCGCACACAAATGCCATCAAACCGAACCTCACCCACCCGAATAGAATAGCGAGGTTAAGATTTTGTTTATCTATGGTCGATCGACCATTGTTAAGTTCTTGTCCAAAATTTTATGATATGTTTAACGTTGTACACATTGATGAAATATGGTTTTACATGTCAAAATCAGCAAAACGTTATTACCTTGTTCCCGGAGAGGATGAACCTGTAAGAACTTGTAAAAGCAAAACATTTATCACTAAAGTCATGTTTTTAGCGGCGGTTGCACGCCCAAGATTTGACACGTTGGGCAACGAAGTTTTTTTGGGAAAAATTGGTATATTTCCCTTAACAATACTAGAGCCTGCTAAACGTTCAAGCAAGAATCGTGTAGCCGGCACGCTAGAAACAAAGCCTATTTTATCGGTGAATAAAGATGTAATGAGGTCTTAGTTGACTGAGAAGGTTCTACCCGCTATTAGAGCTAAATGGCCTCGACGTCATACGGGTCCTATATTTATTCAACAAGACAACGCAAGACCTCATATTGATGTAAAAGATAGAGAGTTTCTTGAAGCATATTCTCGAGACGACTTTGATATCCGACTCTTTTTTCAACCCTCGAATAGTCCAGATTTAAATGTTTTAGATCTTGTATTTTTTTGAGCAATAAAATCGCTTCAAGAGCAAGAGGATTTGGGTAACATTGATGAACTCATTTCCGTTCTTTTGAAAGAATGCAATCACGTGAGCTTAACAACATTTTTTTAACTCTACAAACATGTATGAAGGAAATCATGAAGGTTCGAGGAGACAACAACTATCAAACACCACATATAGGTAAGGGTAGGTTGGAACGACACGGTGAAATGCGACTACAAATCAAGTGTGATTGAACCCTCCTAAATGACATTGGTTCATATTTACAAGAGCAAACTGTGACTTAAGCTAATGTTAGAAACCAAAAAGAAATGAATGTTTGTTAAGCATATGTTAGAATCAAGAAAGAGATGAATGTTGTGGTATAAATTATGATGTATTTTTTTTTCACTGGAAACACGAAGTAAATTTATGATGGTCAATGAGTTTGAATTTTCCTCATATCATTTGTTAGTTAGTGCTCTTTGATGTTTGAACTGGCATTGGTGATGTAAAATTTTAATGAGGGCAATACTGGTAATACCATATAATATATTATCTATTTTTGGCAAGGGAGAATATTTTTGAGACATAAGAGAGACAATTAAATTTGGACAGAGGAAGTAACTCTTTTGCTTGCAAACTAAAGTGCTTTGCAGCCATAGCTTATTGGTGTAGTTTCCAATAAAATTACCTAATATTTTGAATTTACATTTTTTTATGTTTTTTAGAAGTGAAAATTTGAATATGATAGCTTTTGTGTGTTGGAATGATAAACAAATAATGAGGCTTAATTAACATTTAATTTATGATCTATTCTTCTTTTTATTAAAATAACATATGTGTTGATTCTAGGTTGTTTATTCATTATTTATGGCAATGATTGCATGTCGTTGCCATAATTTTCAATAAAAACAATAAATAAACCAATTTCATGCAGCCCTAGCGTGTTTTAAATCGTATGTAATACATAAATACTAAACAAGTTGACTCGTGATGCCACTGTTGGAATTTAACAATCAAGTTAACCAATTTAACTCTAACGAGTACGCAGCGGATAGATCTAGTCTATTATAATAATTAACATACAAAAACACACAATAAGGGATATATGAATTAAACAAGAAACATACCCTTGTAGACACCAGCAAGTATATGAAACCAAGAATGAGAAACTAGTGACTAAGTGGTCACCTCTACGAGTGCTCACACAAACACGTAAACAAGCACGCCCGGATGCTAGTCCTACTTCACGTGTATCCCAATACAACCTTTGTATGCTATACCTTCTGTAAACCAATCACCAAAAACCACCCTTGCTAATGAACCGAAATACAGAAAGATAAATTAGGGTTTGGTCTAATTCGGTTGTAACCGAAATAGCACAGATCCAACCGAAATACACCAAAACTCAACCCCTAATCGATTCTAATGGTTGTCACTCCTTGACAACCTGTAAACCCACGAACACCACCTACTGGAACAGCCTTGGGATCAAATCACAATTCGATTAACCCTAAATTTGATCAACCGAATTAGAGCAGTAGGATAAAAGAGAACCGAAAATGACTTAACCCTAATAAGGGTTTAGTGGTTACGGCTGTTTTGTGGAGAAGGGGAGTGGAACTGATTTCTCTGATTTTTTAAGGTTGTGTTTCTTGAATTATGAGCTAGGGAGTGGCCTTTATATAGCCACAAATCCCTACTCATGATAAGGATGTGAAACTACACTCCCATCATTATCACAACTCTATTACTCCTTTTTATCTTCACTTAATGAACCTAGACACTTCCCAAGAACCTTCTCTAGCCTTCTATTAGCCGGCCAAATCATAAGGATATCTATGGGATTCTTGTCTAGGTCATTTTGTGTCCAAATGGTTTACATTAGATTTGTTTCGTGAAGTAACATAACGCGCTCTAAATGTTTTATCGTGTGTGCCCCCAATAGGCTCACACACTTCTAGTTGTGATCGAGCTAGTCCAACTCACATAATCCAACAAGAAGCTTTTAAGAATCTACCTTATAGATGTAAGACAGAGCTACATCACTTAGTCGTTGATATGGATAGTCTGCCTATCGTCCTAAAGTTAATGATCCTCTCACAATTAATGACTTTCGTCCCATCAGTCTTATTGGTTGCCAATACAAAATCATCGCAAAGATTCTATCAACCCGTGTTTTAGCTAATGTCATCTCATCGGTTGTGGGTGAGGTCCAAATGGCGTTCATTAGAGGTCGTCAAATTATCGATGGTCCTTTAATAGTGGATGAAGTAATTTCTTGGGCCAAACATGCAAAAAAGAAATTATTCATTCTCAAATTCGACTTTGAAAAGGCTTTTGATTCTTTGAATTGGTATTTTTTGGGCTCAATCACGGAGCAAATGGGATTTAGCCTAAAATGGAGGAATTGGATTAATGCTTGTCTTAGTTCGGCCTTTACTTCGGTTCTTGTCAACGGATCACCAACCCTGAATGCAAATTTGAAAAAGGTCTTCGTCAAGGTGTCCTATTTCTCATCTCCTTTTTATTATAGCGGTTAAAGCTCTTAATGTGATCCTTATTGATGCAAAAAGCAAACAGTAAACAGCTCTTCCGAGGCATTGATGTTGGTAAGGATAAGGTGAACGTGTCTCATCTTTAATTTGCGGATGATGCTCTCATCATGGGGGAATGGTCGAAGACAAATATTAAGAACTTATCTAGAATCCTCACTTGCTTCCACCTTACCTCCGGCCTCAAGGTGAACTACAATAAAAGTAAGATCTTTGGCATTGGTGTTAGTGACCTGGAAGGGTGTCAAGCTTCTCATTTCCTGTGTACATAGTTAGGCCTTCCTATAGGAGCTAATATGTCTAGAAGTGCTAACTGGTTTCCCCTACTTGACCGATTTCAGAAAAGGCTTTCATCATGGAAAGCAAGGTCCCTATCTTTTGGTGGACGCCTCACTCTCTCAAAACCTGTCCTTGGAAGTCTTGGGATTTACTAGTTCTCCACCTTTAAAGCTCCTAAAATGGTAATGAGTAAGCTTGAAAGCATTCGAAGAAAATTCTTTTTTTGGGGGGGGGGGGGGTGCCACTGATTCTAATAAAATTTCGTGGGTTGCTTGGGATAAAGTTATCTCCCCCCTCGCCCATGGAGGTCTTGGGATCGGAAGTCTTAAAATAAGTAATCTCGGTATGCTTATCAAATGGTGGTGAAGATTCCTTGATGAAAACAACTCTTTATGGCGAAATGTGATTTGTTCTATACATGGTTCGCAAGGGGGTCTCATGGATCCGTCATCTATTAGAAGCAAGTCAGGCCCTTGGTGCCAAATTGCAAAACTTAACAAAGATATAAACGTGCATGGTATGGACTTACACTCTCTCTTTAAAAAGAAAGTGGGCAACGGTGAAACAACAGGTTTTTGGACAGAAAAGTGGATAGGAAACTCTCCTTTACGGTATTCTTTTCTAAGGCTCTTTCGACTCGAGTCGCAACCTAATTGCCGTGTATGTGAGTGGGCCCCAATCATAGGCCTTCACATGTCTTCTGTTGGGCCAAGTGGGCTGCCAAGAATAATCTTTAGTTGGGCATGGAGTAGATTGCCAAGAACGCCTGCTGATTTCAGTGAGCTTTTAGAGCTCGAAAGTCTCATCTCTAACCTGCAAATTACTAGTGATCATGACAAATGGGAATGCTTAATTGATCCTTCAAGAAACTTCACGGTAAAAGGTATGAGAAACGATATTTCTAATACTTTAACGCCTTCAAACCCGAGTCCAACAAGGTGGAACAAGCTTGTTCCAATTAAAGTTAACATTGCTGCTTGGAGAATTGAAAAACGGAGGATCCCAACTAAAGTTAATTTGGATCTTAGAGGCATCGACTTACATTCGGTTCGTTGCTCAATTTGCGATGAAGACCTAGAAACTAAAGATCATCTCCTAGTAAAGTGCTCCCTTGCAAAAAAAAAATACTTGGTTGGAGATCATGAAATGGTGGAACATCAGGGATGTGCATATTGATAGCTTAAATGATGTGTTTTCCCTTGCAAATCACGCTAATCTTCCTCCTATTCTTAGCAATGTCTTTGATGCGGTTGTTCAATCTACACTTTGGACCCTATGGCGATTTCGCAATGACTTTATTTTCGCGGCCAAACGCCCAAGAAAAGACTTTATCCTCAACGACAATAAGCAATCAACTTTTTCTTGGATCTCAAATAGATATAGGAAAGTTAAAATAAATTGGATAGATTGGCTATATAATCCTTGTAATGCCATATCCTACCATTTGTAATTTTCTAGCTCCTTGCTAGTTTTAATTTTATGTGCCGTTCAAAAAAAAAACTAAAGATTTGGTATTTATTAATGCGTTTTTCCATCGCCTATCCAAATGCAACTAGGACACTTGGTCAACGTAAAGATCCAAACTCCTTTGAAATAAGGCCGCTTTTATCAATAGCGTAGGTGTGTCACAAACATACATCCTCACGCGTGAGGTCCACTAAGCCAAGCTAAGGTCACGCGCCACGATGAGGAAAAATCCGTCACGAAGGTGACCTGCTAAAAATTAAGAAAACTATATATGGAAACACAAAAAAACAATTGAATATGTTTGTAATATAGGAAACACATTTAATTATTTATGAAACTGCCAGCCGTGTATAAGTATTTATGTACGAGTATTCGTCTTCGTATTTCAAAAAGCACATGCACTGCATATCATGATTTCGCGGGTACAATTATTTGTTGCTATACACCATCGCTTTGCATGGGTATTCGTATAGTTTGTATAAAGATCCAACCCTTGTAAGCGATGATGCGTTAACCGAGGGAAAACCTTCTTAGTAAAGAGATCTAATGGCATCTTCCCAGGTAGTGTGGTACCACGAATTCGAAAATCTTTCAAATGTTTTAACCCATCGAAGTTGATTTCTATGCTTTTCATAATAAAACAGTGAAACAAATGTAGCGAAATAAGGCTGGTACTATTGGGTTTTACGATCTAATTAACCATATTAATTAACACGAGTACGCAGCGGAATTAAAGATCATGTAGAACACATTAATTAACAAAAGATTGAAGATGTGTACCTTTTAGCAAATAATGAAACACCAGTCTTCAATATACGCGTGTGTATAACGTCACACGCAAAACCACCAAGATCTAAAGTAAGATCTCTCTAAGCTTCCACACACAATACGTTCTTAGCAAACAACGAAGTATGCTAGTACTAGTAGTGATTTAGCAAACGATCACCTCTTCGTTCTTGAATCAATCAACACACACGAACACCATGGTGGTGGTGATGGTAAACGATCGACACAAAACCCTAAAGGGTGTATGTTCGATTGGTTTAGAGGAGGAGGGGCAAAACTGAAAACCCTAAAAGGGTTGTTTGGCCGATCGACTAAGGGAGGGAACAAGAGGGGTTTTTTAGGGTTTTGACTTTCAAGCATTCACCTAACAATGAACATCAAGTCCTCCTTATATAGCCTACACAACTTGGAGAACAAGCAAGCAAGCCCAAACCCCTTTGGGTTGTAGGTTCGGCCGACCCAAGGTAAACGTGTTTAGATATTTTCAGCTTATGGACCTTAATTATGGTTTTATCATTTAGATATAGATTGATTGTTGTATGAAATTACTAGAAGAAAAATCCAGGAAAGACTCCCATTGAATCAGACCTTACCAACCTTGCGATTTTTGTTGAGCTCAACTCTCTAGTTAGTGCTTCTAACACCCACATCATCCTACTGGATCAAGGTTTTGAAGACTTTAACATCAAATACATTGGGGGTCTACACCTTCTCATCAAGTTCAATCACCAATCTGATGTTACAAATGGCATGTCGAATGAAAAACTTATCTCCCACTTTAAGTCTATGATCCCCTGGAACACCAACACACGCACCACAAAACGGCTCGTATGGATTTCTATTGCTGGTCTGCCCTCTCAACTCTGGCATTCAGACAATTACGGTGAGATTCTTATTAAGGAGGACTGCAGCCCTAGGCAATTTAACATCACACATGGAAAGGTATGTATCCTAACTAATCGGACATAATTCATAAAAGAAACAATCAAAATCCCATTCCTAATCATGAACGTTTTGCTTCACTGCGTCTTATTGATTCATTCAATGGTGTGAATGAAAATTTCATTCAACCACGCAAACACAAAATTGGGAAGTCAAAAGTGAAGTTCAACTCACAACCTAGTTCGAGACATTCTTCTCCTGAGGATACGGTGTCAGACTCTTTGTCTAAGATACGTCGATGTAACTTACGTATTCTGACAAGGCCTCAACCTTCGAATAGCGCAGAATCTGTTGAAGTGAATAAGACTGTCAACATAGGAAATCAATTAGGATTTGGCATGACTGGAAAAGAAGCTGACGTGTCAAGCATCGTGTTACAAATCGTAATCCATGATTGTTTTATCCCTTAATATTAGGGGTCTCGGCGAAGACCATAAGCGCAGTTGGGTTAGACGGCTTTGCTTCGATCATAAGGTCCAATTCTTAGGTCTCCAGGAAACCTTGCTTAAAAAAGATTTGTGGAATAATTCTAGATTTGAAACTCTGGAGGTATTCTTGCCATGTGGGACACATCTAGATTTTTGAAACATTCTTATTCAGTAGGTGATGGTTTCATTGCTGTTAAAGGGATATGGATTTCAATTGACTCTCCATGCCTCCTAATAGTTGTTTACGCACCGCAATGTATTCAAAAGAAGAAAATTCTATGGGCCACCCTCCACAACATTATCACAGTTAATGATTGTCTTACTATCACTCTGGGAGACTTCAATGAAGTTCGTAACGCCCTTGAGAGATCGGGTTCCGTCTTTCATCATCGTGGTGCTATTAACTTCAATGACTTCATCTCCTCATCGGGTCTTTCTGATCTTCCATTGGGGGGATTGAGATATACGAGAATGGATAAATTAGGCTCAAAACTAAGTAAGCTGGATCGCTTCCTCGTTTCTCCGCATGTTCTAGACAAATGGCCTTCAGCTCATGCTATTTCCCTTGTTAGAGAATATTCTGATCACTCTCCCATTTTGTTCCAAGCAACAACAGACGACTATGGACCAATTCCATTTCGATTCTATAACTCATGGCTAACAAAAGATGATTTCTGGCCCACTATTCAAGGGTGTTGGGCGACTGCAAATTGCAGGTCTAGTAGTAAGCAAATTCTGTTCAAATGTAAGTTACAGAGCCTTAAAAACACCCGCAAGGCATGGGTTTGAACACTGTTTTAGTCGAGAACAGTACATCAGTCACCTTACGTGAGACGCTAAACAATTTAGATTTGAAGGTTGAATCATCTCCGCTTTCCATCATCGACATCAATCTTAGGGCTAACTCTGTTAAGGAACTTCTGGAAATTGACCAGAAAAGGCCAAAGACATCCGCAAAAAAGCAAGATCTAGATGGTGTTGGTCCCTTGTCTCTTAATGAACGATTGAATAACAACAATAGTAAAACTGACTTTTATTGATATATAACCGTTGAAATAC
>BQNB010123000.1:0-20175 GCA_026074375.1 Tanacetum coccineum
GAGTAGTGGAACGAAGGAATCAGACGTTAGTAGAGGCTGCTAGAACAATGTTGATTTTCTCTCGTGCACCGTTATTCTTATGGGCTTAAGCGATTACTACTGTGTGCTACACTCAAAACCGCTCCATCATTCACCGTCGATTTAACAAAACACCATACGAGCTCATTAACGGCAGAAAACCGGATATCTTCTTTCTACATGTATTCGGGGCTCTCTGTTATCCCAAGAATGATCGTGAAGATATTGGGAAGCTTGGTGCAAAAGGTGATATTAGCTTTTTCATTGGGTATTCTGTTGATTCCTGTGCTTACAGAGTTTACAACCGAAGGACAAAGAAAATCATGGAGACAATGAATGTGACATTTGATGAGCTTTCAGTGATGGCTTTTAAACAAAGCAGTTCAAAACCCGAGCTTCCAAGTATGACTTCTGGACAGATCAGTTCAGGACTCGATCTTACTTATGCTCCGTCAACAATAACAACTCAACAACCAACTGAAGGTGAATTTGATTTACTGTTTGAAGCTATGTATGATGATCATTTTGGTGGTCAACTGTCAGCAGCTCCAAGAACTGCTCTGGCTGCTCAAGCACCTCCAGTTCTTCAGACTTCAACGGCAACTACAACAACAGCAGACACCGCACCGACACCTACAAATTCATCCTCTCAAGATACAAATTTTCCAAACACTTCACATGATGTTGAAGAGCTCGAAACATAACAACATGTTCAGCATCAACCCGTAACAATTACTGACAATGTTCTAAATGCTATGTTCGATGAAAATACATTTGTAAATCCTTTTGCTACTCCATCCACAAGTGCTGCTGAATCATCATCTTTACAATATGTGGATCCATCGAACATGCATACGTTTTACCAACCATACCCTCATGAATATCAATAGACTAAGGATCACCCTGTGGAACAAGTGATAGGAGAACCCTCACGACCAGTTTTGACAAGGAATCAACTCTGATCCGATGGTGACATGTGCATGTATGCATTAACGGTAAGCACTATGGAACCGAAGAATGTCAAAGAGGCCATGACCGACCTTGTATGAATTGAATCAATGCAAGAAGAGCTTCTTCACTTCAAAAGGCTTGATGTATGGGTGTTAGTTCCTCCTTCGGATAACATAAAGCCTCTTACTTTGAAATGGTTATTCAAAAACAAGCATGATGAAGAAAACATGGTCATCCGAAACAAGACTCGTCTGGTTGTGAGAGGGTACCGCCAAGAGGAAGGAATAGATTTCGAAGAATCCTTCGCTCCGGTTGCTAGAATGGAAGCTATTAGGATATTTTTGGCATATGCTACACACGAATCGTTCATTGTGTTTCAAATGGATGTGAAAATTGCATTCTTGCATGGTACGTTAAATGAAGACGTGTACGTATGTCAACCTGAAGGTTTCATTGATGTTGATCATCCAAGCCTACAAGTTAAAAAAGGCACTATATGGGTTAAAGTAAGCACCAAGGGCATGGTACGACGAATTGTCAACATTTCTCCTACAGAATCACTTCTTCAAAGGCACAATTGATCCAACATTGTTTATAAGGTGCTTCGACGACGACATCTTAGTGGTACAGGTCTATATTGATGATATTATCTTTGGTTCAACACACCCTAGGTATACCCAACTATTCTCTGACCTTATGAAAAGCCGCTTTGAAATGTTGATGATAGGGGAAATGACGTTTTTCCTTAATTTATAAGTTAACCAATCCCCATATGGCATCTTTATAAACCAGTCCAACTACGTGTTAGAAATCCTTAAAAAATATGGAATGGAAACTTGTGATCCCGTTGGTACTCTAATGGAGATCAAAGACAAGCTTAACCTTGATCAAAATAGGACTCCAGTCGATGCAACGAAGTATCGTAGCATGATTGGTGCCCTAATGTATCTTACGTCTAGTAGACCGGACATTATACATGCTACTTGTTTATGTGCTCAGTACCAGGCTAAGCCAACCGAAAAGCACCTCAAAGAGGTTAAAAGGATCTTTCGTTATCTCCGGAGAACTGTTAATATGGGTCTCTGGTATACGAAGGATTCTGGTTTTGAACTAACTAGATTTTCAGATGCTGATTATGCGGGATGTAAATACACCTTCAAGAGTAATTCCGGTGGAGCTCAATTCTTAGGCGAAAAGTTGGTTAGCTGGTCCTCAAAGAAACAAGACTGTACGATGCTGTCAACCGCGGAAGCAGAATATGTGTCTCTATCTGCTTGTTGTGCCCAAGTCCTTTGGATGCGGACACAGTTGACGGACTATGGCTTTCACT
The DNA here is from genome assembly GCA_026074375.1 of Tanacetum coccineum. Lineage (NCBI taxonomy): Eukaryota > Viridiplantae > Streptophyta > Magnoliopsida > Asterales > Asteraceae > Tanacetum > Tanacetum coccineum. The sequence continues at coordinate 2,300 of BQNB010123000.1, forward strand.
TCAATAAGATTCCAATCTATTGTGATTCGAAATCAGCCATAGCCATATCCTGCAACCCGGTTCAACACTCGAGAATAAAACACATCGCTGTCCGCTACCATTTCATAAAGGAACACGTGGAAAAGGGTATGATTGAACTGAATTTTGTCAAGACGGATTACCAACTGGCCGACCTCTTCACCAAAGCTCTTCTAGTGGATCAATTCAACTATTTGGTTCATTGCCTTGGTATGCGCAGCTTCTCTCCTCGAGAACTTGAACGTCTTGTAAAATCTTGGTAATTCTTTGTATATATTTATCAAAAAAACAAAATACAAAAATATAAAACCAAGAAAAAGAAAACATAAAATTATAAAACCTATAAAAGCAACCAAAAATATTCTTCTCCGACATGTCTCTCGACAATCGATAACATTTGCGCACCTAGAAATGTTGATTAATATTAACACGGGTGAATAAATGAAGTTCGAGCGAGAGTTTCAAATGCTTTCAAAACATGTCTTTTCAACTTTTTCTCTACGACTTCTAAGTAAATGTCAGCTTAGGACTCGGTCTCCAAAGAAGGAAAATGTTCATTTATGTCCATTTATCCTACACAACGGGAAGTTCATATCTTCCAGGTCTTGAGCAATGTCATATAAACATTCAAAGTTTTGAATGCTCAAGAGAAGCACTAAGGAAATGATAATTAATAAGATACATCTGACATCATTTTCTGTTGAGCACAATTTTTCAAGATATTTTCAAAAAAGAAAAAATTTTCAAAATTCTTTCAAAATTGTGTGTGCTCAACAAACTCCCCCCTCCAATTTTCCAACTCTTATTTTTTTTCTATAATTGAGGGGAGTATCATAATTAGTTCATTCTGCATGCACTCTGTTCTCCCTCTCATCCCAAGACTTAGGTAGAACACATTGTGAATTACGGACATTAATTTGTTTTTAATTCACTAATAATTCAAAAATTATCAACACATATGCAATTTTTAAGGGGGAGAATAGTGATTAAAATGTAATCAGTACGGATTAATAATGGATATGATATTCAATCTACAAGTGTGTTCCCAAACCTCACGTGTGCAAAACTCTTTCATAATATGGTGCATATGTGTAAGGGGCTTTTTTGGTAACTCTGGAAACACTCAATGTGTCTTAAATGATTTCTCACACACGTTGATTGATTTTTATCAAATAGGTTTATGGATCTTCATGGCAATACCCAAAAGACCGACCAACTGTTGTTTCTTAAGGAGTTATAAGGCGGTTAAGGTTAGGTATATTCGTTCCATGATCCAGCCAGAACCAGAGGGATCTACCCAGGAACACTCCATTAGATAGAGTAGAAGTCCTAGGTATGATTGAAAAAAGAAGTAAAGTGAGAATGGGAATAATGTCGATTGAGACAGAGCTAGCACTGGAACAATCCCAACAAGGTGTTAGTTATGAAGTCTCGGTAAGCATTGAAGGGGTTGAAGAATGAAAAAGAAATGTAAGGATAAAGGGTGTAAAGAAAGAAGCCCTCCATACAACCTTAGGCAGAAACCAGGTCAATGCATAATCTATCAGTAATCATAAAGATGATTCTGATATTAAAGACAAGTCATCATAGAACCAGTGATGCAAGGCACAACCCATCCCAGCTACTCAGGCTTCTCTTACAAGAAGTTTGTTTCATTTCTCACGAAGATCAACACGTTTCTATCAGATTTCTCATTCCAAGATTGTTGATATTGAAAAGGTGGCAGTTCGCTTTAGCCTCCGATTACCAATAACATATATGCACTTATAGAGTCTAGAGCCAATGAGATCCATCAAAAATCTTATTAGGACACAAATTCCAATATACAAAATGTCGTATATCATTATACAACATTTGGTATCAAAGAGTCATACGCATTATCCTTGTGATAATTGCCAGAACATTCAGAGTGATACTCTTTAGTATTCATAGTGATGAATGGAAATCCTGCTTGAGCCATCATAAAACAAGCTCTTGGTAGGTGACTTGTGAGATTCTATACGAATCAAGCTTGTGTCAACTGGATATTGATTTTGGTCCAGTATATGAATTGACGACTCAATCAGCCAGAAAGTAACTAACTGATTCACTCTTACTGTGTTGTCTGCTTTGAGACGTTATGGTAATGAGAACAAGCAAGTACGGTGAATCTAATGCAATTACGTTAGAGGATCCAACACTTTGAGATGGAAACCCTGTCAAGGAGATTCTTTTAAATTGAATGTACCTGATCACATGTATAGTAGTCATACTATAAAACGGTCCTCACGGAACTAGAGGTTAATGTAACAAAACTTAAGACGAATGGCAAAGCCATATTCGTCCATATCTGTTGTTTATTACTAACATCAATTTTCAGGTATAAGTAATGGCGTTACAACCTCGTTCCAGCTGAGTCAGGATTCAAGACCTCATGCTCATGATCCACCGATAGAGATAAATTCATAATAAAAAGCTCAAGTACATGTTTTCAAGTCTTCTACAATCTCTGATGTACAAGCACTTCCTCTAAAGAACATCATCGTCAAGATTAATCATGTAGTTCTAGTAATCATGTCAAAGAACATGTTGAGGGAGATTCTTAGCAAGCTTTCAAGACAATGAGCATGAGGGTAAAGACACAAGATCGCAAGGTGGCATAAAGATTCAAGGATAAAGATTCAAAGATCTCAGTAGTCATGACAAATCAAGGCCAAAGACCACGATATCATTATTTTGTCAAAGTATATCAATTTAAAGATCAAGATCCATGATCACAAGCATGCAAAAGGAACTTCAAAACAATTCCTAAGTCTACAAGGTTCCAAGACTCAAGACGTCTCAAGAAGTAAATCCTACGTGTAATGACCACCCCTTAGGGGGAGATTGTTAGACCTAGTTTTATATAAAGTGATGGTCATTAATATTCTCGAACCTTGTGTTAGTCTAGTTAATGTTCTTGGGAATTCTATAAGCTATTTAGGCCTAGTTACGGGCTTTAAAGCCCATTAGATATCAAGCCCAGCCTTGGAAGCCCACTTAAACCCAAGGCTAGCCCATGTACTCAACTATATAAAGCCCTCTCCTCATGTGGAGAGGGTGTTGCTCATTTTATTTTCATTTAATGTGTAGCCATTTTCTTTTGATATTTCTCTCTCTAAACTCATCTCTCTCTCTCTAGTTTTTTTCTTTTGATTTCGTGTATAGTGTGTGTGAATGATAAGTCTAACAAGTCCAGACAAGTCACTCCAGTTATAAAAATAATACTCATTATGGTGGTCTTGGATAGTATACCAAGCCAAGTTCTAAAGTTTACTACAATCACCGGCACACTCATATATTTGTGGAATTTTTGGTAAAATAGGGGAAACGGAATAGGCTTAATCCTCACAATATGGAAATAAGGGTTATGTGTGCGGGTCATGCAGCTAATAATCAACAAAAACATGCTAATTTTTTTTAAAATTTAAGCATAAATTAGGCATATTTTTGTGAAAATAAGGACAAGTATTGTTCTAATTTTACTCCCCCACTTGAGATATACAACCCCCACGTTGTATAAATTTAACATGAAAAACAAAATATATAAAGAATTAGAACGAAAACTCCCTTAGGATTTGCTCGGTATGATCCTCCATAATGAATTTATGAGCAACTATGTGTGTTGTGTTACCAAAAGTATCTGAATACCAACATGCACAACACCATAAGATTCCAGATTATATGCATACCATAAATTTCATAAAGTACTTCTTTGTCTTAACAAACAGGAAATCACAGCAATTGTATCTCCAAATAAACGTCGGTTAGAACGAGAAAATAAAAATGATAACTGTACAGGATAGTCAATACGCCGTATCCATGGTGGTAGATACGCGATATTGAAACCTGTAAGAAAGATAACCAAATACGGGTCAGAGGTCAAATACGCCGTATTTAGAATCCTGAATACGTTGTATTGACAAGTCTGACATTAAAGTTTTAAAAGTACTAAAAAATAAAGGATAATGTGTCCAGGGCATTCAATACGCCGTATCCATTGAGTTGGATACCCCGTATCAACATACTGAACAGACAGACTCAATACAAAAATTGAAATAACATTATGGGTTGTCTCCCAGCAAGCACTTTTGTTTATTGAAGAGTCTTTAAGTTAGACTCCCTTCAGCCCTACGTTGTCTTTGTCACGAACCACCCTTCATCTTTCTTGACCAAAATCTCTTGGTATAAGTGAGACACATTTTATTCAGTTCTTACCCAAATATCATACTCATATTCCTTAATAGCAACATATTCTTCCACTGGTTTGAATGAGTACTTTATGACCTCGACCTTTTTAGATTTGAATGTTGGTGGTTTCTTGTAAGGTATCTCAAGTAATTTTCTCCTTCTTTCTTTGAATCTTTCCTCCTCCTCATCAACATAGTAGAGTGCATCATTTGGAATCAAGTAATCATCTAAGTCCCCAATATCATCATCATCATCATCTTACATTGGCTCATAATCATCAAACCATTCTTGATTCACTGGAATTGAATCATTATCATTATTTATCCCTGCACGATTCTTAAACATTTGACAAACATTGTTATAAACGTCATGATTAGAATTGACATCGGTCTTTATGCAAGTTGTATATTCATTATGCTCCCACTCATCTTTAGGTAAATTATTGCTCCAAGCATCTTCACTTGATTCTTCCTCTTCACTTGATTCTTCCTCTTCTTTCTTTCCCCACCAATATTCTTCTAACTTCAACATTAATTCATAATCGAGTTCATGATAATTCCCAAAACTTTCTTTTAACCAAGAGAAAAAATTCTTTCTTTTTCTATTCTCATGATCCTTCCAAGATAGCTTTTTCTTTTAAAGCTTCTTCTTTTAAATCACCATCTTCTAATCCTTCATACCATTCATAATCTTGAAAATAAACCATGTTGCCTTCTCGAATCATTCCTGATAAATCTCATTCATTAAAATATCCATATTCCCTCCAGTTACAAGTGGGCCATTCAACATGTCCACTTTTGAAATGAAATGGCTTGCCTTTATGACATATATCATCAGTAGATTCCTTCTAAATCCCATATTCCAACCATGGTTTTTCATCAACCCATGGCACTTCGTTATTCCATTCATAGATCTATGTATTTTTATAATCTTCATACGTCTTAAATCCTGGTAGATCTCCAGTGAGCACATCAACATCAATCTAAAGAAGATGATTAAACTCCTTGAATTCTTTACATAGAGGTGTCTCAAAGAGGAATATATATGTTTCTATCCTGAAGACTTCAACAATTTCATTATCTTCACGCAAATTCTCCTCTTCAAGATTAGAAAGCTCATCATAAGTTAATACTTCTTGATCATCACCCGTTATCCAATAAAGCCATAGTGCATTCTTTGTGTACCAATCCATTCTCATATGGTTATTAAATTTAGAAGCCAACCATATTGTAAACTCAACATTAGTTGGATCGCATTCCACATCGGTGTTAATTCTGTTTACTTCCAATCGCCTTTTTATTTCCATATACTCCTCGAATTTCTTCCTATAACTTCATGTTGTTCCCTCTTAGTTAGTGAACAATAACTACAAAGTTATCATTTACTAACTCATGTCAAGCAAATAAAGTAAGATATGTGTTCTTTGAAAAGGTTTTGTGTAAACAAACATAAATAATAAGTAAAAGACACAAAAATAACTTTTCAACGTTTAACTCTTTTTATTAAGAATTATACCCCATTATATGCGGAACTACAATAGGGATTGAATGACAATGTGTGTGTGTGTGATCTCCTCATTAACAACTTTTCATAAACCTAAAGTGTTATGCAAAGCTGACTACTATGCTAACCAACTGAGCTCACTCAAGGACTTAGTAGAGTTGGAGGAGTAGGTATTTTGTGAAAGATACGATTTTAAATGCACAGAACTTGCACCTACTCCTTTACAAGACGTTTACTATTTATACTACTTAGGTAGGGTCATACCCACATGGGTGATAAGTGCGTGTCCTAATGCTGATAGGTTAGTACATGTTGTACACCTTTATCTCTATTACAATTATATTCTAAGTATGGGACAAACACACATTCTAAGGTCAGATGATGACACTGACCATGTCTTTATACCTTATTTAGGTTAGTTTGACTTCAGGCAAATAAGAGCTTGGACTTATCTGTTTCAAACTATCCCACCTATTCTTTAGTCTTTAGTCTTCAGGGTCTTCTTAGTTGTTAGAGATCGTATGGGGCTCAGTAAGTCTATTGCCACAACTCACTAAACCCATCACCTTCTTTTTTAGCTTAGGCTTCATTCACTGAGAACCGCCTCACTAAATGCTAGAGTCTTTCTTGTAGACTCAGGCTAAGCATCTTGAAGGTAACTCACTGAGCGACTATTTACTTAGTGACCTTAAATTGTTAAAGGATATTTACACTTAGGTTATTTTGTATTCAAATCCTAATTGAAAGATCGGTGGGCAAAGAAATTGACCTAACATTCTTCCCCTATTTGGATATAAATATAGCATAAGTGTTTTTCAGTGTGAGTGAGTAAGTACAGCTTCTTCTCACACTAAATTCTAGAAAGCTTATAAGGGATACTAAGTTCACTAAAAATACTTCATTTAAACATTATAAGGACCTATCATCTATTACAAAAGATAATAAACATTACAGCAAAAGTACTTAGTCTAATTTGTATCCCAATGCTTCTAGCTTCACTTTCTTTGATTGTAGCTTCTCTTGGTCAGGGTGCTCAGCAAACAACTTCCTTAACTTCAGGCCAAACCTAGCATTCTCTTGAATCTTGACCATTAAGGCCATTACCAAGTATGATACTAGATAATCCACTCTAACCTTGTGAATATCATTCCATCTTTAGAAGGCTTGATCACCAAACATATCAGTGAAGAAGATACCATACCCAAGTTCTTCAATGACCATATTGTTTACAAATGGAACACCATTAAGAAGACTTCTATTGCATTCCAACCTAGGCACTTTGATCTCAGGTTTTAGTTCCATGTGTTTACTCTTTCTTCTTGAGGATTGGGATGCAACTTGCCCAGGGACTGGAGCAGGGAGAGCAAACTGCATTCTAAGCTCCTCAGGTATCTTTTTCAATCTTTCATACCTCTTTCCCAAAGATGTCATCAGATCCTTAATAATGGGGTTCTTTTTATTTTTAATAATTAGATCCAATTCATCTAGCTCAGTGATTCCAAAGTCTCCAAATTTGAATGAGCTGTGAACCTCAAAATTCTTTTTGTCATTGTTTCTGTACACAATGAGTACTGCAGGTTTTGTGTTGAGGTGAATTTTGACATCAGTGATGGGCTCTGGCTTGAGTCTATTTGACATAGTCCACATGTACTGCTCAACCCTTTTTATTCTGAGCTTCATTGCTCTCTTGGCTTTCTGAGAGTGTTATCTTTTGAGGACTTAATGTTCAGCATCCCGAGCTTTCTTAAATTTCTCACCTGCTTTTGCACTTATAATTTTCTTAGGATCAAGTCCAATCTTTTCAGCCTCTTCCTGAACAACCTTGATCACTCCAGTCTTTGTTATTTTAAATATTTTGGCTTTTTCCTCGCTGAGAAAATATTGTCCCCGAGATTTAACTAGAAGGTTCAACTCTATCATACCAAAAAAACAATTAATTTAGATACTATCTTTCCAAGTAGCTCATCCTATACCCATGTTAACTCAAAGTTACACTTTGAATTCCAACAATTTACAACCATAACATTCCCATTACGCTTTAACTCCCTTGACCTCATTTGATCCTTGCGTTCCCAAGTAAGCTCAGGACCCATTTTGAATCCCAATGAACTTTCACTAATGCTATCATACTATACTTTTACTCATGATCACTCGTCCACAACATCAACGTTTCCTTGACAAAATACAAATAGTCTTGTCAACCTTAAACTATTCCATACTTCTACAATCGCATCCAACTGCTAATGACTTATGACTTACCCTCACAGTGTGTAATTATAACACAACTCAACCACGAAAAAAACTTCCGACTACTGAACCACGCCCGTCATCAAGAAACGCGTCAAAAACTAAGTAGTGTGGACAACGTCATTACAACCCTCTCGCAACTCATCACAACAATAACTTCTTGAAACCAAGTTATAATTGTTACCAAGACCCAATGTTTGAAAGAATTTGGGCGACTTCGAGGATAATTCATAAAATAACTTTAACCAAAATCACAAACACATCTAAGGTCATACTAAGGTCTACAAGAAACCTTACTTAGCCAACTTCAATTAAAACTCCCAATGATTCCTTGCTCAACGAACAAGTGTGGATACTCAGTTTACCTGAAGTCCTAAAGACCTCCCTTCGAGTCCAATCGAATCTTAACTCAATGAACATTAACTTCTACTAGTTCTTTAGCAAAACCATAGTTTGCCTACTTAATTACCTCTAAAGGCACATGCAAACTCGCATTTACCAAATACTTCAAAAGTTTTGACACACAAAAAAAAAAAAAAAAAAAACTGGGTCAGCACACCCCACACTCTTTAGGTAATCTAACCGATATACCTTTCAAAATCTCAATGACCTACTTACCTTGGTATCAACTTACCATACTTTTCAAAACATCATACACCCTTCAAACTAAATACCCTAGGTAACACTCAATTACCAGCCTCAAGTCTAACGGTTAAACCTCATACTAGCATAATCCTTGAACCAAATTCGGTTCATCCAATCTCGCTGTCTCTAGTTACTGCCCATAAAACGGTAACCTACATTCCTTTCCACACAATGCTCCAAGTGAAGCACATCTCATACCCGAATGATAATCCCCCTTAGGGACAAACTCATCTCACGAAAGTGATAGTCAATTACCTCTAAAATCTACCATACTTGTCCTAAGCAAGCTAGGAATGGTGACTTAGTCATCCATTATCTACACCCAATCGCACGGTATCCATTTTTTCTCACACGTTGTAACTTACAACAATATCCTTAGTTATCTTTCCCACTTCTACTCGGAAACTCAGGTTGTAGCAACAATCCTGAAAACCCTGAATACTCAACATCTACTTCCGAATACCTAAATACTTACTATCGTAACTATCTAAATCCTTTGTTTATACTCAGCCATCGATTATTAACCTAAAACCCACATAACATCGTATCTGCCTCAGCTTGAATCTTTGTAAAACAGTGTAAAAGCCACTTTTCAAAGTTAAAGGGGTGTTTGGGTCAAGGGTAAAAGTGGGTCATTTCAGGTTTAAAAACCATTGGGTCACTTTGCTTACTTTTACAAACTCTTTTTAAGCTGTGGTTAATATGTTCTCAAAAGCTTTTTGGTCTAAAGGATTGTTTTAAGGTTTTTTCTATTAGGTCTTTGAAACTGTAGGTAACAAAACAGCTCACAAGAGCTTATTAGGCTAAAGCTTTTAAAACATTCTTTTAAGAGTTATTTTTGTTTTGTCTTTGAGAGTCAATTGCATCAGTTAAGTCCCCTTTTAGTTTACTTTGTTCTTGTAAAAATTTGTCATAAGTTTTTATTAAGTTTTCTTAGTCTTAAAACTGCCACTTTTTTAATCTTCAAAATTCAGATAGCAAAAATGGTTTTCAGCTTATGAAACTTTGAGCATAAGCTCATTGGAAGACAAGCTTAATCTGTTTTAACTTAGATTTTGATTTTAAGCTTATTTGTTAGCTTATTCTAAGGCCTGCTTATTGTTAGTTGCTTTTCAAGAAAACCAAAAATTGTATACTCTTTGTGAACAACCTTTCTAATAAGCCCTTTTCATAGCTTAGTTTTATTTCAAACTGTTTTCCAATTGCTTATTCTTGTAGCCACACTTCCACGTTGTTGGAAAACTTCACGTACATCTTCTCTTCCTTCAGTGACTCCACGATCATCTTCACGTGCGACTCGTACTCCTCCTTAGACTTCGGGTCGGTTTAAAATATCGTCTGTATATATACGTTAACTAGCTTGTCTATATACGGCCATGCACACCCGGCTCATTAACTCCATGAAAACCGCTGGTGCATTGGTTAACCCAAAAGGCATAGCCGTAAACTTCAACGTGTCCATTACGCATCCTAAAAACAGTCTTAGCTACGTCATCCCCGTGCACCCTCCATTGGTGACATCACATACGAATTTTCTATCTCACTCTTCTCGAGATAATCTATGCACATTCCAAACTACCCACCTTTCTTCCTACCAAGCAATACAGACGCTTCCCACAACAAGTTACCATTCGAACCAACCCTCACCTTGCAACTCCTGCAATCATTCCAGACCTCTTGCCTTTCTAAAGACGTCAAACGACACGAGCCTTCGCAAATCGGCGTCGCTCCTTGTACTAATTCCATACGAAATCCTATTCTACGACGAGGGGTAAAACCTACTAATTCCTTAGGAACACTTTAGAGGGCTCACATACTACAAAGATATCACATAATCTCAACTCATCTTCCTTGGTACTCCTACGAGACCTCGTATCCTCTTTAGTTCGTTTTCTCCCCGAACCTTAAGCACTCTCCAAATTACCAAGGCATTTTAACTACCTTCTCGTGGCATACCATCTCAGCCTTATGTCTCAACAACCAATTCTCTCCTACGACTACATCAACACTCTCATAACTAAGAGGTACTAAATCAAAAGTAAAACGAGAACTCTCTAATTCCAACTTGGGATCGCGAATAATTCCATTCGCTTCGCTACCATCAATCGCACCACCCAGAAGATACGTCCTAACATCAACTCTAGCACCACGCCATGAGGAAATTTCAACTTCACATGCACCAATTGGTATGGACCCAAAAATCACACGATTCCAAAAAGAAAAAAAAACAACCGAATGTAAACGTCGACAAGAAGAACGAACCTCCGACCTAACAAACGCATCAACGATTGCTAGAAACACCCCCAACGAATAATACCACGTACCACGACCCATTAATTAAAAGATTAAGAACCTTTGTACCAAAACCAATTTTTACCCAAGGAAACTTTCCCTCATAACCTTATACCAATCATTTTAAAACAATAGAATCACCTTAGTTAATAATGCAAATAATTTTAAGTGTAAAAATAAATTTAAATAAAATTTTCATAAACTTATTTTAATTATGGTTTTCATAAAGAAATCAAAAGATGATTTAAAAAAAATATGTTGCATTTTATTTATATAATTTATTTTTAAAAGAAGTTTTTAACACCTAAATAATATGATATCGACTACAACAAACTTACTTTCAAATGGAATTTATGACTCACAACAAAAAAAAACATCATGATAGCAAAATAGACTCCAAAATACCTTAAGAATTCCAATACCAGAATATTAATTTACTTGAAAACGAACACGACAAGAACTCTTACAAACCAAACAACCATAAGGACTCATCCATACCAACGGTCTTAGAACCAAACCAAAAAGTATCGTCACCTTTAGACAAGGAAAACAATCAAAACGCCGAACGAAGAACATAGAACATCAGTTCTATGATAACACCCTAGAATACCAACACGAGCGTTGGATATCTCAACGAACAACGAGCTAACAAACCAACTTAAGAATCGTGACGACAATACCAACAGGTATCCGATGTATCCGCAAACGATAGATGAATGAGAACCTTACCATCTACGCAACCCAGCCTAATATAATCGCCCAATCGGTTAAGAGAGGAATTCTCTAACCACACAACCATCCCCAACAGGATCTCACATCACATCTACACTACAATCTATAAAACTATCCAGACTTACATCCTTACATAATACATACAAGCAACAATGATCAATTTAATCAAAGTCACAAGTCCACGTGTGTGTTGCCTTTATAATTATGTTTGCGACCATAATTATAATTGCACTTTTTTCACACGTGTACTTACTTCCAAGACCACACATCTCAATGATAACACACATCTACCACATAGCACTTAAAAATAACCCAAATATAACTCAAACATGATAATCCATCTAACGAACCATAAAATCCCAATCGACCAGACGAAACAGAAGTCACATCATGACCCAAAATATAAAAGCAATCCTCGACTATAACAACGCATCAAGGTAGAAAACAAAATAAACTTATGTTGGACCTCGCTTGGGTTTGACTTTTCTCTCTTAAAAGTCACCCAACTCCGCGGGTCCAGTGAGGTAAACAATCTCCCAATGATATCTCTTAGGGGTAGGGGAAGACATGACTAAAACAATAACAAAGGGGTATATACTATTAGATCCCCATAATGAAAAAGTATATATTTCATATTATATAGTAGTAATTAAAAATAAAAAGAATTTCAAAGCTTTTAGGTAGCAGAAACATACGGTATATAAGTACACAAACACTTATGCCCTAAAATGCAACTATATGAGGGACCCTTAAGCTATAGTCTAGGCTCAACCACCTAGTTTTCTATAACCAAAATGCTTTAACCAAAGGCTTCTGATGATACCATTCTGTCACACCACGCCCAATGTGGAAACTCGAGGCATAAATAAGATGGATTACAGCACAAACCACATTGTAGTGTCTATATTGAGGGTGGCGGGGAAGTGAGGGGGGAGAATAGACTTAAAATGAAATTAAAGTAAAGCAAAGACACAAAGGGTTCATAACATTACCAAAATCTAATGGTGTCTTTATGAATGAGAATAAAAAAGTCTAGTCATTAACATGACTGCAAAGCACTAATCCAAAAAATTCATGACAAATGCTTTAATTCAAACAGAAAGCATTATTAATCTCCAAACATCCTTCGGTCTCTTCTTGCACTTCATTATCTTAGCACCATGTTGCTAATCCTGATAATTGATGCTTAAAACGTCAACATAATGTTGAGCAGAGTGGAGGAATTCATAGGTTTAAGACATACATACATATATAAAATATCCAAAAATAACTTTCAATTAGCTGCTTGCAACTTACCTAAACAAGTCATGATACTAGTATAACATAACGGGACAGAAAACGGGGAACAGATCCAATAAAGCATGACCAATTTCATTATGTGCGCTTCATGGCCTATATTCGCACACGCAGTCTTTTACCGATCAAACCTCATTTTGCATATTGGCGGATCCGACAATTCAAAACATTAAAAATTTCTATACTTAGTAATTTTTATTAAAATTTCTATTATTTTAGAAAACCGATAAAAGAACGGGATATAGTCTTAAGATTATTAATTTGTAATGATACAATAAACCGGTAAATAAACAAAAACTATACTTTTACAAACAAGACAACTAGTTTAGTTAAAACGCGTAACAAAATACTAAATTATAAAATATTATTTTATAATTCCCGACTAATAGGCAAAACAATAACTTTTGTAAAAACTTTAAAAACGTTATTTATATAATTCGTAACTTTAAAACGTGTGTTTATTTTTATGCAAGAACTCTTTATTAATTTATTTGGTGATTCCCAAACACGTGTCGAATTTTATTGTTACAATTATTTTCTCACGTTTCTTATAAAATACTTGCAAAATATTATATACTTCGAATATTTACCTTTCTCGTCTTCCTTTTTTTCTCATATATAATACTCGCCACATTGTTTATATTTTTCTTGACTTTCATAGGTAATATATACGGAATATATTACATACTTTGCTTTTACCTTTCGGTTTATTTTATTTAATCAACCACCAAACTCTTATAACTTGAAATCCAAATCCTTTATCAACGTGTCGCGTTGATGTACTCATCCATCGAAAAACCCAAATTCATCATCCTAAACTGGTGGGTCATAACGGTTAAGATAAATCACAACTTCTTGGTCGAGCCGTTCTGTTTTCTGTTTGTGCTGTGCTTAATATTTGCATTTCTGTCAATTGTTCTTCAACATCGAGGTGAGTTCATAGCCCTACGTTTTACTTGTTTTATATTTACTTTACAACTTTTGGGGTGAGAACATGCTCGTTTACAAACTTATTTACTCTAATGATTTCAAACTCTTATGAATGCTCGTTTGCAAAACTCGGTTACATGATTGATATCACACTTTGTTATACTTATGGATGCAATTACTAAAAGCCTTTCTTGTGGAAATACGTTGGTTACTTTTACTATGAACACAGTTACTTCACGTTACTTTTCCCTGACTACGTGTTGCCTAAGTTACGAATAGACCACTAATGCCCGAACTATCATGAACCGTTAATTTCTTAACCGACTGTACTTGTTAAGTGAGCGCGAATGTTGTAAATAGATCTATTAGGACTAATTATCCCTATCCGGGTAAGTAGCGCTTACTAGAATCGGGGGCACGAATAAACGGATATATACCATGTTGGATTTCACTAGGTGATCTTAGTCACATACTTATATGGAAGTTAATTTCTTGTTTAGCATATAATATGCTTCTTTGAATTGAACCTCGGTGTCATGAGCGTAGCGCAACAGTAAACACTTTTTATGTGAAGTTGTATCTGAGTGAAGCAGTATTTACTAAACATTTTTTATTCTCGCAAATGCTTTACTTAAACCTATGAATTCACCAACTTTATGTTGACGTTTTAAGCATGTTTTTTAGGTGCTTAGCTTTAGACTTGTCTGATGTGCTATGTAGAGTCTATGTGCAATATGATACCATTTATCAAGACTTTATTATCATTCATACTCGTTGTCTTTTAAAAACCTAATTATGCTTCTGCAAATGTTTAATTTCTTTTGATCTTGTAAAACTTATCTATTTTAAATAATGCAACGAGTTATGATTTTCAAAACGTCCATTAGTGGTCGTTCACTCGTGCTTTGTGTGATGTATATTATTACGTCACGCCATCGGACACGTATTCCGTCCAGGCCTCGTATAGGGGTGTGACATATTGGTATTTAGAGCCAAGGTTATAGAGAACCAGGTATCATATTAGGTCTCGTCTATAACCAATATGTGATCCTTACGTGCTTTTATGTGTGCCTTATACGTGCTTTTGCTATGGCGTATACATGAGTACCATTTTGCCTTGAGCATGCTATGTCATGGGTTTATCTTTGCCATGCGTTTATCGTTCCCTGCATTTATGTTGGTTTGCGTTTATTTTTGCCCTTGAGCTCTATTTTGCTATGAGCTTACGTTTGTCTTGCGTTTATCTCTTCTCTGCGGTTATGGTTTCCTTACGTATATTTCCCCACCTGTTTATATAGAAGTTGTCTATATAGATACTAAACTTTTCTAGGACATTGTGAGTGACACAATGGTCTCTAAACTTCTCTAAGAAATTGTGAGTGAAGCAATGATCTCTAAGAATTTCCCAAGACATCATGAGTGACACGGTGGTCTTTAAAAGATGTTCATGTCTTTACATAATATCGTCTCTCATGATTTTGAAAATTATCGTAGTCTGCCGACCCTACTGGTTATCCTACTATTCGACTTTGAAGATGAATTTGAACACCCATCACATATTGTTGAAACATCTACATCATCTTGTTACGTCTCAATTTCTCTTACTTCTCATAACTCTTAGGAGCATGCCGATTAATTCGCACACAAGTTTAACCCATCACCTCATAACATTCCATTTTTGGAAACCCGACTTTTAAAATTCGACTTATTTCATTTTCCTTACCCAGTTTGATTTTGAAGTAAATACCGACGACAAGACAAGGAATGAGTTCCATGAGGATCGAGTGTATTGTAACCCAACGAATTACTAATGCTATCGAAACTATTAGTGTCTATGAGAAAAGAATCCACATGGCTCGCGACTAAATAGATTAGGTCGTACGCTAGGAAACCAAGGTGGTAAGGAATGCCAACAACAAAATAAATAACAAAAGGCCGTGAGAGCTTACATTGCTAAACCAAATTACAAGAACTGATATGTAGTAAAATTTCCCTTCTACAACAAATGTATGTTGCACCACACTGGACCATGCACTGTGAAGTGCAATAACTACAAGAGTGTTAGCCATGTGAGTAGAAATTGTAGGACACCCATTTTGATAATCAACTTAGAGGCCGAAGTGGCGAATTAGAAATCTGAACCGTGCAAACCGTATTTAGGAGGTTAAAACTCGTTGGATCTCTAACGCCGTCAAAGATAACACTGGCACTTAAGGAGAGATTTTCCTAATCTGGTGAAACCTAAGTGGACTCGGATTGTAATCTCTAAGAGTATTGTACTAGTACTTTCCTGTGAATCTCGTGTATTGTGTGGATTTTCCTAAATCCTTTGTAAAATTTGTATCATGACGATTTTGTCAGTTACACTTCAATTCTCTAGTAAATTTGTGTAAGCTACTCCTTGAGTCTGTTATCGTCTTACAACCCATTTCACTATTAATATATGAACTGTTTTACTGTTAAAAACTAACTGGATGGTATCTTAAGAACTATTTTAGTGTCGTCTTATAAACATAGTTGTTGTCGCGTTATAAACTATTTTACCACCAGTTTACAAACCATTTGATGATAGCTTCTTGTTTATTTTAACACCTTATAAACTATTTTGATGTCGTTCTATAAACCATTTTGTCAACATTTTATAATTATCCTACTATTACCTTATAACTAATCTGACTATTAATTATTGAACTAACTCGTTTCCATCTTATAACCTATTTTACGGTTAATTATAAACTCTTTTACTACCCTAATATAAATTACTTTGCAGTCATCTTACAAACTATTTCGTTGTCACCTCATGAATTATTTCGTTGTCATTTATAACCTATCTCGCTGTCAATTTATGAACTATGTCGTTATCATCTTTTGAACTACTCCGTGTCTTTTATAAACCATTACGTTGCCACTTTATAAACTGTTGGGTAGTCAACTCGTAAACCATTTGTTACCATTACATTATAAACCGTCACGTAACTTTCTCATAAACTATTTGGTTATCACCTCATAAAACATTTCCCGTTATCTTACAAAATATCTTGTGTCATTATATAAACTACCTTATTTTCATTATCACGAACTGTTTTGCTACCTTATAAACTATATCGTTTATACCGTATAAGATTTTTTTTAACATAACATTAGTTTGACGAAATGAGCATTTTATCGTTAGTTCCTAAATTAGGCATAGCCTGATCACCTATGTATAATTCAGGAAGGACCATGCTATGCTGGGAGTAGTCACCATAAAAATTTTGTCAAATTACCCCTACATTCCATATCTATTTTCTTCCCTTTCTCCACATTGTCAACGAGATTATATTGTACTTGTGTTTTTTTAGTATTTTGCGTGCATATTCATGAGTCGTGTCGGTCCCGTGTATTCGCATTCGTAAGCATCATAACTAAGTAGCTTTTCTCTAACCTTAGCATATAGAAACACCACACCCTTAGTCGAGATACCAAATCATGCTTCCTGTAGTCATGGAAATTACGGATTGCAAGGTTCCAGAATGTAATGAACATATCACCCTAATTGGATTATAACCAATAGAACTAGAAGATTTTCTTTATTATACTTACCTTTTAGTGAGATAGAATCATGTGAATTATAAGATTCTCGTACCGACAAAACCTCTGATGGATCCTTCAGGATGTACAATGACTACCGAAATTTTAACAAGCTAACCGTGAAGAACCGTTACCCATTACCTAGTATAGACGATCTTTTTGATCAACTACGAGGATGTAGCGTCTACTCGAAAATCGACCTAGGGACTAGCTACCACCAACTAGAGTTCAAGAAAAAGATATTCTAAAACCGCATTTAGGACCAACGCACCAGAGGTATTTGTAACCTTTGCCTTTTTCGTGTTCTGAATATTTCATTTATAGTCTTTTGACTATTTGACTTTTGTCAGTCATTCAGATAATGTACCGTGTTGACGGTGGTGATTTTATGAGAATTGTGGTAATTTATGGTTATTTGTGATTAATAATCCCTT
>BQNB010123001.1:861-20175 GCA_026074375.1 Tanacetum coccineum
GGTCTTGTATTGTAATAGGCTAGTCGGGTTCAACAGGCTTGGATTGTAATTTAATATTGTCCTTGTTTCGGGCTCAAAGCCCAAGTTAAACCAAGCCCGGCCCGTTAGAAAGCCCAAGTGCCAAGCTAGAAGGCTAAGGTATAAAATCCCTTCACCACACTTGGTGAAGGGTGTTGGTTGCATTTTCATTCTTTTGTAACTCACCACTTCTCTCTAATCTAGTTGCTTCTCTCTCTACTTTCTCTCTCTTTAAGATTCCATCTTATTTTCTAGCATTTTGGTAAAGAACATAGTTGTGTACTGGATTAAATACATGGGATAACAAGCTACAATTCAGACCGAAAGCACTGAGGATGATATAAAAAATACAAGAACAATGAAACAACTAAGAGAGAAAACTGTAAAAAGTGATCGGGTTATTATTGACTGAATGAAATGATAACTTTAGCTTATATATCATAAGGTTACATATAGGTCCTTTATCTTTGAATATTGACATAACTAGCAATAAACTCTTCTTTCAGCTTAAACATCTTTGAGCTATTGGCAAATCTAGTCCCTGTAGTTAGGATGACATTAAGACTGCCTAATCAATATCCTCCTTCAGTCTTAACTGTCGTCACTTTCTTCACCTGAGCTTTGGATTGAATCCTTCCTTTGTTTTTTCCTACCATCACTCCTGTAAACAAATCATACAGTCCAAGATTCCTGCAACACAAACTATGTTGGACAACACCAAGACACTTGGTAAAAATATATGTTGTTTATAGGTTAGTATCTACTTTTACAGTTTTAATTACACCAGCCATAACCTTTTCTCTAACAAAATGAACATCAAGCTCAAAATGTTTTGTCCGTTCATGAAATAGAGGATTAGCAGCAATTTAAATTGCTGGAGAATTATCACAACATAACTCAACAGGATATAGATTTTTCAGACCAAGATTATGTAGAAAGTTTCCTAACCAAACAACCTCACAAGTAGCAAAAGACATACTTCTATATTCTGCTTTAGAAGAACTTATAGAAAACTCATAAACATACAATATCTATATATATTATAGAGAGAGAGATAGATGCGTGAGAGAGAGAGAGTAGGCAAAGAAGAGAATAAGAGAGGCAGAGAAAGGTGGATGAATTCCTAGAGACAGAAAGAGAAAGAGAAAAAGAAAGAGGGATTAGATTAGAGAATAAGGAGTCATCAACCCAAATCCCTTCCCTTAAGCCTCTTTATATAGGCATGTAAGGAAGGTTCGAGTTTACCCTATAGAGGGATGTGGGACATTACATGTTCTTACATATTACATAACTTGACATTGACTAAACGTAAAATATGACCGTGTAACCGACACTTTTCTTGTTTATAACAATCCCCCCTAAGGGGTGGTTACTATGGTCTTACAAATAAGCATGGGTCGAATGTCTTTGGTCTTCCTCTAACGTAATCTTCAATCCTTCTAAGTTGCTCTATGCGCTTCAAAGTCTTGTCAATCTTTTCCAGCATCTTGTTTGATCTCTTGATGTTGTTTTTGCTCTAGTCTCTGACATCCAACCTTTTGTTTCCACGACCCAGTACGTTCTTATTCACCATTTTCAATAGATCTTCTTAAACCTTTAACAGAGTATAGTCACAGAACTTATTCACTTCATTAAGCTTTATAAGGGATTTCATGTTGTGCTGGTTGACATAGACAACTCCCTTCTCTGTTCTTGAAGTAGTGTAAGGTATCTTTTGATCAATTCCTATGAAATAAAACTTGGGTTTAGTGAGGTTAAGGGTGCGTTTATAGATTTCCACTCTAAGCTAGAGGTCTTCAATTCAATTTTGGATGACAACTCTTCTGATGAATAATAGCAGTGCATTGATGAAGTCACTCTCAAAATCCAACTTGAGGTGGTATAGCTTATCTTTGACCTTTAGCAAGTACATATCTTTAACGTCATTCAAGCTGACTCTTGGTAGATCCGCATACCTAAATTCATATTCTCTGTTATCTGATCTCCTGACCACTATTGACATTAAGAAGCTATAACCCCACTTCTTCTTCACATTAACTTTAACAAAAAAAATGATTCTTTTGTTAGAGTAGACCTTATTTGATGACCGATTACCCATCTCTGCCTTAAAGAAATCTTTTCTTGCATCTTCTCAATGATGAATTCCGTTCAGGGCATCAATTTGGTAAAGATGAATCTTCTTACTCCATCTATCTGGAATCAGGTCTTCTATACCTTTAGTGTGATACCTTGCAGCAAAATGCTTGGTAAGAGATGTGGTGTACTTCTCTCTTGTGCTAAGGTTTAATAGGTAGTAGAAATCACTATTGTAGAAGCAGTTGTGAGGTTTTTTACTTTTTGACATATGTTGCTCAAAAGATCAAGGTTTGGACACATCACAATCACCGTTATTCGACTGAGCTTCCTCTAATACTATCACTTTCAACTGTTAAACATGGTATTCTAGCTCAACATCATTCTTGTATTGTCTTTTCAACATTTCGAGTCCAACACCTTCCAGATCTACTATGGTCAGCTCATCCTTCTTGATGATTTCTTTAATCTTCTTAGCCACTGCGAATGTTGAGAGACCAAGAATGCAGTCTACATTTTGATCAATGTTAGACTTTAAGAGCATGTCAAACCAGTTTGTCTTTCTCTTAGCATCCTTTGTTGACCCCGACTTTTTAGTAAACCATCTTGCATTGGGAATTTTCTTAATACGTTCTTCTTCTTGGTCTTAGGGTTGATCAACATGAATGTATTTTTGAGTAGAATCCATGGGAGCTTTGTCTTTCTTTGAAGATCTAAAAGAAGGTTCACCAATATCCTTTCTACTTTTCTTTCTTTTCTCCCCTTCACAGTCATTAAAGGGGATCCAGATCATCATGCGGCCTTTTCTTTAAAGATTTCTCTATGTCTTAGGCATCTAGAGTTTCTTGATCAAGGCACATAGATTCATATAATACATTATAAAGCTTGTGATGAGTGTCATGAGATTCAAAAGATTTGCTCTTGTACATCTTGTTTAACAGCTTTAGTTTCAGGTCTATCTCTGATAAATCATCAGTGGTTGTTAGTGATGGTGTGGTGTAAAGATTGATTTGATTATTCTTCATCACTTCTAGCACAGTGTTGTTGAGACGAGGCTTGACAAACTTGGCAATGGCTGTAGGCACATGTGTAGGCAGCTGCTTCTTCATTTCTGTCAGAACTTTTGCTTGGACAGTCTCTTATATTGCTTCATGAACATTGATTTAGGAAAGAGCTTCTAGTTTTTGATCATACTCTTTAAACTTTTGCTCAACTACCTACTTGAAGATAGACTTTTGCTTGTTTTGCTTTGCCTTTGCCATGAGCTTCTTTGCTTTTTCTTTGATTGAACCTTGTTGGGGATTTGTAACCAGGTCATGTGTTGTATTTACTGGTGGAAACCCCAAAAGCCCATTATCTAATCTTTACAAAACCCAAGCTATTGTATTTCTGAACGTGCATGACTCCAACATATATACGTATCGTAATCGTTTGATCTTCATTTATTCATGATTAACAAGGCATAACAACAGTTACAACACATAACGAAAAAAAATTCAAGCATGATAACAACCTATTAAAGCAATTTGAGTTACCAAAAGTGCAATTGAATTATGAAACCTTATGAAGAATTATGAAACCTTTGAATCAAGCATCAAATCATGTTATTTAGTGACCGATTAGCATCAAGATCGTATGAGTAATCCCTAAGGAACATTTTGTCCAATCTAATTGCAATGAACTAACCCTAATTGACATCGATTTGATTTTTACGAAACCCTAACCCTAATTTAGTAAATCCTTATTTCGAATGATTAAGGCTAATTAAGGATAAAAGGATTTTAAAAATATGTTAGAAGGCTTACTTTGGACGAGTTTACGCGTTTGCAAATCGATTTGGATTGAATTTTGATATCCGAAAACTAAGAACAAAGAGAGGATTTACAAAAGCTCTTTAAGGATTTCCTAAAGTTATGAGACTTTCGGATAGTCCTATTCATTTTATACTTTCGGATTTTTTTCCATTTTTGCCAATTTTAGTCCCTTAACTTTATGTCTGATTCTTTTGACATCCAACTTTAATAACAACACTCCCCCTTGAATTTAGATCCTATTTCACAGTTATCCCTTGTTATATTTTTTACCTTTGTTAATTCCGTTTACGTACGAAAAAATTTATAACTCCCCCTCGAATAAGTATTCGTCCAAGAATTTCTTCCTTTTTGAATAAAAATTTATTTGAGTAATAGTTATTTTCGCAGTTATTTTCAAACTAGTGATTTTTCAAAGATGATGTTTACAAAAAAAGTTATAACTCCCCTCGAATAAATATTAATTGTAGAATTTATTCCTTTTTGAATAAAATTTATTCAAGAGATAGTTATTTTTGTAGTTCTATACACACTTGTAATTTTTCAAAGATGATGATATGAAAAATTATTTCTCTTTTTGTGAATGAACATATTTACAAACACATGTTTTACCGGTGACAATTCATTTTGTTATATGAATAACTCCCTCTCACTTCATGATGCATTGAAAGCTTTCAAAGACACATTATGAAAAATAGCATCATGAAACTGAGAAATCAGAGGAGACATGTGGTTGCATCAATAACTTATGTTTTTGTATTTTGAAGAATGTAAAAGAAAATAATTTTGGCTTTTTCTTTTTTTGATTTTGTGTTTTGTTTTCAAATTTATAAAAAGAAAATATTTTTGAGATTTTCATTTTTTAATTTTGTATTTTTTTAATTGTATTTACAAATGTTTTTTATGTATGATCTTGCCATAAAAAATATATCCTTACTATACCGAGTCAACTCAGTTGAGTTACATAATCTCATTACCAATTCTGTTTGGGAAGGGCTTTAGTAAATAGATCAGCTAATTGGTATTTTGTCCCGACAAAGTATAGTTCGATTGTACCTTGTTCAACATGCTCTTTTATGAAATGGTAACGGATGTTGGTATGTTTTGTACGTGAATGTTGTATTGGATTGCATGATTTAGCAATAGTACGCATTGAATCATAGTACATTGGAATCTTGTTGTAACAAAATCTATAATCTAGCAGTTATGTTCTCATCCAAATAACTTAAGCATAACATGCAGACAAGGATATGTACTCGGATTTCGTAGTGGACATTGATGTACATTGATCAGTTGAGCGATGTTGTTGGTAGAACTCATGCATATTCGACGGATCCTGATTTGTTGAAGATGACTCAGCTTCTTCCAACACAAGAGAACAAAACAGATTGATGAAAGTGTTTTCGTCAAGTTTTGCAATATCTTCTTGAATTAATTCATTAGCAATATCATCCAAGACTCGAGTTGTTGGTTTATCAGTAATTCGTTCTTCAGATGTGGATACTATTTGAGGAGCTTCATTGTCTTAACAATGATTGATGACGAATAAGGAGTGTCTTCATTATTGAGATTAGTTGCAGAGGAATTAGTGGACACTTCAGGAGTTCTCGTCTCATAGTATTCCTTATAAAGTGGACCAAACAAATTATCCAAGTCTTCCTTTGATGGCATTTCAGTTAAGTCTTTTGATGAATCTTGAAAATTCAATCAATTTTGTCCGGGTCCTAAATTGTTGCATTCAGAAGCCATAGCCGTAAGCTCATCAAACTTTACATGAATGGTTTCCATAATTTTTTGTGTTCTGTGGTTATAGATTTGAAATCCTCTAGATGATTCAGAATAACCAATAAAGATGCCAATGTCCGCCCTTGGTTTCATCTTCCCAAGATCATAACAATCGTTTGTTGGATAACATAATGATCCAAACACATGAACGTACTGAACGTTAGGTTTTATGTTCTTTATAAGCTCATATAGAGTCTTGTTATAGCGAGTATGCACTAAAGAATAATTTTGCATAAAGCAAGTAGTGGAAATAGCTTCAGCCCATAGAAATTCTGGTGCTTTTGAAAAGATGAGCATTGTACGTGCAGCCTCGACAAGCGTTCGATTTCTTCGTTCAACAAACCGTTTTGCTGAGGCGTCCTAGCGATTATAATTTAATGCATAATGCCAAGCTTTTCATAATGAGACTTTAGTTTTTCATTTTTGAATTCTATGCCATTATCAAACCGAACCATATAAATTTAAACTAGCATATTCTGTTAAATCTGAGTAATGAACTTGATGATCATTTCTGGAGCCTCGTCCTTTGTACGAAGAAAATACACCCATGTGTAACGGGAGTAATCATTGACAATTACCAAAAGATACCTCTTGCCATTAAAGATTTTTACCCTTATTGGTCCCCACAAATCCATGTGAATCATCTCTAGTTTAGAATGAGTACTTGGAACCAATTTAGGTTTGAGAATGGCTTTCTTGCTCTTTCCTTACTCACAAGTGGGACACAAATGGTCTTTGTCATACTTAAACTTTGGAAGTCCATCAACTAAGTCTTTTTTACTAATATGGTTAATGGTACCGAAGTTTAAATGAGAAAGTCAACAATGTCATAACCATGATTTTGTTGATGTAGCTTTAGACATTAAGCAGACGGGGGATGAAGCTGCCATGTCAGAAATAGAGATGTGTTGAAATTTGAATCACAAGAACCAGTTAGTAGATCTTCACCCTCCAAATTTTGAACATAACATGTGTTAGATCGAAAGGCAACTTCAAGATCCCCATCGCAAAATTGTCCAACCGAGAAAAGGTTGTGTCCAAGGCCCTTAACATAGTAGACGTGATGTATCGTGAGGTTTCCCTGAACATAATCTCTGTATCATGTGATTGCTGCAAATGGTCATTCTTGAAGCGGATTGTTCCTATGAATTTCTCTACGAAATTTCTCAGCAGTTTAAGATTTCCAGTCATATGCTTCGAGTACTCGCTATCAACAATCTAAAGGACAAGCTGGATCACTGCACCACATGATGAAAACACGGATGGAAGAGTGGACAATTTGGCTACCTATTTTTGAGTGGTAACTGGTGTCTTAGAGTAAGTTACGACACTACTCTTAGTAATACTTGAAGTGGTTTGTGCAGTTTGCTCTTAGGTGACCAATTGAAATTTGGTTGGTGTTCAAACCATTTCTGTCACTTCCTACTTGTTTCTATTTTGGTTTTCATGTAAGTGTTAAGTGCCCTATGTTGTCTAGATTTTGGAGTTAGTGGTGAATCACTAGAGACCTTATTTTTGCATTAGGGGGGATGGGGTAGCAACACTAAACCTAGATTTAGCAACTACGGGAGTAGCTCTTAAACTACTATATTTTGCCGCTACATGGGAAGTAAACAAGGCTCTTTTTACTTTAGAATTCATAAACAAAGCATATCGAGCAACACATTTATCATGAGATATCATAAAAACATTTTTTCCACAAGAAACACATACAACATTCTAACCATTATTCACAACGTTTACAACTTTTGCATTTAATACATTCACTTTTGGTGTTGAAACATTCAAATTTGATGTATCACTCTTATTGGAAACAAAACTACCACTATTTTGATGTTTCTTGAATTCCTTAGTAGTTCTCTTAGACTTAGTGTTCAGAAAGACACTTTTCTTTAAATTAGTGCTCTTAGACTCTGGTCTGCTAACACTACTAGAACTCTCTACTCCTATGGAATTAGAACAAAGCATGTTAGGTTTAGCAATTGGAATTTATGTTCCTATTTTTACTACTCGATGCATTCCTCTTGCAATGACATTTGTGTTACTTTTGACTTGCTCAATCTTAGGTGAAGAACATGAAGTGACTTGTTTTAACAAATCTTTTCTGACCTCAATCTTAGGAACAATCTTAGACTTTAAATCTTTGTTTTTGTTCATCGGTCTTACACAGATAAGTTTTCTTAAGACCGCAAATCTATCAAACTTAGTGTCCACATTCTTCCCCTTTTCAACAGATATTAACTTAGCTTTGAGCTCAGAAATTGTCATCAAAAGATATTGATTATGTTGGTAGAAATATTACATTACGATATTTAATCTATACATTCTCTTCATGTTTTGGTGATGACAAACGTGTAACTTATAAAACATAACGTAAAGTGCATAAGTTACTCGTAATCACAAATCATCAATTCATACGTCAACATCTTTTGACGTCTCAAGTTTTCTTCAACAACAAATTTAAGTTCGCACCCGACGTATATCACTAAAGGTATGAACAAACAAACTTTAATTTGTTGAATGATCAAAGAAATTTTTTATTTTTCCAAACCTTACATTTTTTTATAAAATGGGACAAACATTTTTAAAACATATACAAAACATTTTTGTATTTATAAGAAATGTTTTATTCAAAATAAATATTTTGAATTCAAATTTTCTACTCAAAAACGGCTAGCAAGTTTCAGAAAAACCTTCCCCACAAAAGGACAAAAAAGGGAGCGTCTGAAAAATGGGCGGCCCCCTTAATTAATTAAGGGGACCGGCCATAATTAAGGGGACCGCTCTTGTATAATTAAGGGGACCGCCCAAATAAAAAATTAATATTTTTTCTATAAATAGTGGACTGTTTCCACAGATTTTCTCACCTATTTCCACACAGTTTTCTCAGATCTAAAACCTCCTTTCAAACCCTTTCCTTTGATCACTTAACTTATTATAAGTTTGTTTAAAATGTGATCCAATCATCTATCCATTCAAGTGCAAGAGAAGAACTTTCGTTATCAGTAAGATACGAAGTTATGTAGGTTAGTTAGTGCATTCGTGACATGTCTTACATTCACAATGTATAGATCAAGTCCATGTATTCAAAACTTGTGTAATAGTTAGATCATGATGCTCAAGGTGTGTATAGTTTTTAGATCATGGTGATCATAGGAAGTTTAGATAGATTGGTGTGATCAAAGTAGTGTATAGTTGAAGTGAAGTTGTGAAGTGAGGTATAGAAAAGTTGTGAAGGGTAGTGAAGTCGTGAAGTGAAGTGAAGTCATGAAGTGAAGTGAAGTTGGACAGATTGTTCTAGCTAAATTAGAACTCGACATTTAGCTTTTGTGTCTAGAAATTGATATAAGCGAAAGTTGTGTACGGTTTTCTCCGCCTAAAGGGAGCTTGTTGACTAGTGAAGTAACTCTCGAGTTGGGTACTCGGGGAGTGGAGTAGGGCGAAGAGGTGCTTCATGACCGAACCACTATAAATCATCGTGTCTGGTTTGCATTTCCTTTTACTTATCTCTTTACTTTTGTGCTCGCATTTATCGCTTTATATTTATACTTGCAATTGTGTGATGTGTTGATTATATAGTTTTAATTATGTCTTGAATGAATGTGAATATTGTGTGTTGGTTTGTGTTGTTGTAAATCGATGTATTACTATGTGTATATAACTCGTATGAACACTCATCATATTGTGTCATGCTTGATCGGTAATTTGATACGAAACATTTTAAGATTTTTAATGGAAACGTATTCACCCCCCTCTATGATTTCCACAAAGTTCTAAATGCCGCGGCTGGTGGTATTTTCCTTTATAAAACACCAAACCAAGCTTATCAACTCCTCGAAGACAAAGTCTTACTCAATATTGATTGGGCTAAAAACCAAAAAACAAAATCATCTTTAAAGAAAACTGTTGCTTTCGTCGATGAAGGTAGCAGTAATTCTGATACTGACAAAATTATGGCACGAGTGGATGCCATGACCATGAAAATGGATGCTCAGTACAAAGAATTCTAATCTCGTTCAAAATAACCAAACCCTGATCATAACGATGATGACAAACCTATGTCTCTAGAAGAAGAAGCCAAATTCATGCAAACCTTCTGTCATACTTGTTTTTACAATAATTACCAAGACCGTGACTCAAATCGCGATAATTGGCATTCAAGCAAAAGAAACGATTACAACTAGACACCTATCGATCTAACTCTGATGATAAACCTGACCTTCAAAAACAATTAAGTTATTTTATAAAAGCTCAACACTCGACCAATTATTTTGTCAAAGATACTTTTATGGATCTCAAAACCAAACTCGAAACAACAACCAAAAATCATCAAGCCTCGATCCAAAATCTCGAAGCTAAATTTGACAGATTAGCTGACAAACAATCTGCTCGACCTTCTGGATCTCTTCCTAGTAACACTTAACCTAACCCAAAAGGTAGCTTATCCAAACCTTATCAACCTCCGCAAGCTCGAAACGAGCATGTAAATGTCATATTTACGCGGAGTGGTAAATCCTATGACCCACCTATCAACCCAAATGACCAACAAAATGATTCTGAAACCCCTATCAACTTTGATAGTGAAGATGAAGATGAGGAATCTACACCTCAACCAAAATCTCAAACTCCAAAACCTATAAAGGAAACTCTGATATCTAAACTATATAAACCAAAAATTCCATATCCTCAACGCCTTAGAAAAAAATGGAAGCCCAATATGGTAAGTTCCTCGACATGATTCGAGCCGTTCGAATCAGTGTACCTCTTGTCAATGTTTTAGCAAGAATGCCAAACTATGGTAAATTTCTCAAGGAACTCGTAAGCAATAAGCACAAGATTGAATAAATCTCATCCGCTTTCCTTAGCGATGAAAGCTACGCTATGATTCAAAACAAAGTTTCACCAAAACTTAGAGACCCCGAAAGTTTTCTTATTCCATGTAACTTTAGCAAAGCTTTCTCATGCAATGCTTTAGCCGACCTTGGTGCTAGCATTAATCTCATGCCATATTCTCTATATGCCAAATTATCTCTTAAAACTCTCAAACCTACTAAATGAGCGTAAGATTAGCCGACAAATCATTCCAACACCCTATTGGAATAGCTGAAAATATGCTCGTTGAAGTTGGTAAATTCACTTTTCTTGTGGATATCATTATTCTTGAAATGGAAGAAGACAGTAAAGTTCCTCTAATCTTAGGGAAACCTTTCCTTCATACTGCCAATGTAGTAATTCGAGTTAAACAGAAACAACTCAATCTTAGAGTTGGTACTAAACGAATGAATCACATCAATTTTGCGATGAAACACTCCTATTCAAACGATGATACATGTTTCAGTATTGACGTTATCGATGAAATATTAGAAGAATATTTCATTGCTCTTCTCGATGAAGGAAGTAAAATCCTTCATTCCATTGAGGGAACTATTCCCTAAGAAAAACTCATTGCTGAATTTGATGAATTCATGGCAATGACCGCCAGTGAAAACTCTGAATCTAAATCTGACATCGAAGAACCACCACTCAAAAAGATCACCTTTAACACTGATTATAAGATCAAGACATCGACTCAAACCTCATCCTGATAACTTAGAATATGTATTTTTGGAAGAACCTTCTTTCCTTCCTGTGATCATATCATCTCGGCAATCTGAGCAAAATAAAAATAAGCTCATCTATGTTTTAAAAAGACATAAGCAAGCCTTTGCTTGGAAAACAACAGACATTCCTGGAATCTATCTATCTTTTTATAAACATAAAATTCAATTCCTAGATGACAAAAAGCCAGTTGTTCAAAAACAAAGACGATTAAATCCGAATATGCAAGAAGTTGTTAAAAAAGAAATCGTTAAACTTCTAGACACTGGTATCATTTATCCAATCACCGATAGCCCTTGGGTAAGTCCCATTCAATGTGTACCCAAGAAAGGTGGTATTACAGTTGTCACAAACGAAAAAGATGAACTTGTACCAAAAAGAACCGTTACGGGTTGGCGAGTATGCATCACTGAAGCAACCGCAAAAGACCACTTTCCTTTTCCATTCATGGATTAAATGTTAGAAAGACTCGCAGGAAATAAATACTTCTGTTTCCTCGACGGTTTTTCTGGATATTTTCAAATACCAATCGATCCTATGGATCAAGAAAAAACAACATTCACATGCCCTTTCGGAACATACGCTTATAGGCGAATGCCTTTCGATTTATGTAATGCTCTCGCTACTTTTCAAAGGTGCATGCTAGCTATCTTTCATGACATGATCAAAGAATCTGTAGAAGTGTTCATGGATGATTTTTTAGTCTTTGGAAAGTCTTTTGATAACTGTCTAAAAAACCTCGATAAAATGATTCAACGTTGCAAGGATGCAAATCTTGTCCTTAACTGGGAAAAATGTCACTTTATGGTTAAAGAAGTAATTATGCTTGGACACAAAGTGTCCGGTGCAGGCCTTGAAGTTGACAAAGCCAAGATTGACGTAATCTCTAAGCTTCCACCACCTACTAATGTTAAAAGCATTAGAAGTTTTCTAGGACATGCCGGTTTCTACCGACGTTTCATTAAAGACTTCTCGAAAATTACTCGTCCCCTAACTAAGTTGCTTGAAAAAGATACTCCATTCGAATTCAATGACGAATGTCACAAAGCATTCAATTCATTAAAAGAAAAACTCACATGTACTCCTCTGATCGTTAGCCTAAATTGGAATCTTCTATTTGAGCTTATGTGTGATGCAAGTGATTTCGCAATTAGAGCAATCTTAGGTCAAAAAGATGGTAAACACTTTCACCCCATCTATTTTCAAGCAAAACTCTTAATGCAGCTCAGCAAAAATATACGGTTAGTGAAAAAGAACTGATGGCTGTAGTCTTTGCATTCGACAAATTTCGACCCTATCTGACATTATCCAAAATGATTGTCTTCACCGATCACTCAACTTTAAGACACCTATTCAAAAAGCAAGATTCTAAGCCACGTCTTATACGTTGGATTTTTCTATTGCAAGAATTTGATATTGAAATAAAAGACAAAAAAGGTACAGAAAATGCTACAACGACCACTTATCTCGGATTGATAATGATGAGACAAGTGATGATAGTGATGTCGACGATAACTTTCCTGGAGAAACTCTTAAGGAAATAACCACAAATGACACACCATGGTTCGCAAACTTTGCAAACTATTTGGTGGGAGATATTATACCTAAAGGGATGACGTACCAGCAAAATAACAAATTCTTCTCTGACCTCAAAAACTACTTTTGGGAAGACCCTTACCTTTTTAAAGTATGTTCAGATGGTATGATTAGACGCTGTGTCTCAGGACCAGAAACTCGTACCATTCTAGATCAATGTCACCATGGACCTACCAGTGGATATTATGGACTAAGCACCACAGCTAAAAAAGTCTTGGACTTAGGCTTTTACTGGCCAACAATCATCAAAGAAGCTCATACTCTGGTTCGCCTCTGCGAAGCATGTAAAAAAACAAGGAATATATCCAAACGTGATGAAATGCCCTTAAATAACATTTAAGTATGCGAAATTTTTGACATATGGGGTATCGACTTTATAGGAGCATTCCAAAAATCATATAAATTCGAATACATCTTAGTCACTGTCGATTATGTATCTAAATGGGCCGAAGCTCAAGCTCTTCCAAAAAACGATGCTAGAGTAGTTATTTCCTTCTTAAAAAAACTCTTTTGCCATTTCGGAATGCCCAAAGC
The DNA here is from genome assembly GCA_026074375.1 of Tanacetum coccineum. NCBI lineage: Eukaryota > Viridiplantae > Streptophyta > Magnoliopsida > Asterales > Asteraceae > Tanacetum > Tanacetum coccineum. The sequence goes on from BQNB010123001.1 coordinate 14,277, forward strand.
TCTCATAAGCGACCAAGGAACTTATTTCTGCAACAAAATAATGAAAAGATATGGAGTTAACCACCGTTTCTCTACATCATATCATCCTCAAACGAGTGAACAAGTTGAAAATACTAATAGAGCCCTTAAAAGAATCCTTGAAAAAACTGTGAAAGATAATCCAACTATCTGGTCAAGAAAACACGATGATGCTCTATGGGCTTTTAGAACTTCTTACAAAACACCACCAAAACCACATCATACAAACTCGTATACGGAAAAAACTATCATCTACCATTTGAAATTGAACACCATGCATATTGGGCCTTGAAAAACTGTAATCCATATCTCATCACTGGTGGTGAAAAAAGAATGTTCCAATTACACGAGTTAGATGAATTCCGACATCAAGCATATGAAAACTCTCGTTTATACAAGGCAAGAACTAAAGTCTGGCACGACAGGAAACTCAAAATGAGAAAAGAGTTCAAACACGGAAACAAAGTGTTATTTTTTCATTCTAAGTACATATTCAAACGACCGAAACTCAGATCTTGTTGGCTAGGACCATACGTAGTGAAACACTGATATCCATCTGGATATGTTGAACTATATGGAAAAGATGGAAAAACGTTTATTGTTAACATCCATTGACTCAAGCTATACCATGAAGAAGATAATGACCCAAAGAATGAAACCAAGAAGTACTAGTCTAGCTAATGACTCTTAAATATTAAGCGCTTCTCAAGAGGAAACCTGTGCTTTCTCTTAAGTGTGGATGGGTCCCTCCTCTTCTGTTTTCTTTTTCTAAAAAAAAACCCCAAAAATATTTTCTTTTTGTGTGCTTTTGTGTGTTTTACGTTTCTCTACATCATATCATCCTCAAATGAGTGGACAAGTTGAAAATACAAACAGAGCCCTTAAAAGAATTCTTGAAAAAACCATGAAAGATAATCCAACTATCTGGTCAAGAAAACTCGATGATGCTTTGTGGCTTTTTAAACCACTTACAAAACACCAACCAGAACTACACCATACAAACTCATATACGGTAAAAACTGCCATTTACCATTTGAAATTAAACACCGTGCGTACTGGGCCCTAAAAAACTGTAATCCAGATCTCATCGTTGCTGGTGAGAAAAGAATGTTCCAGTTACACAAGTTAGATGAATTCTGACATCAAGCATATGAAAACTCTCGTTTATACAAAGCAAGAACTAAAGTCTGGCACGACAGGAAACTCAAAATGAGAAAAGAATTCAAACACGGAAACAAAGTGCTGTTATTTCATTCTAAGTATAAATTCAAACAGTCGAAACTCATATCTCATTGGCTAGGACCATACGTAGTGAAACACCAATATCCATCCAGATATGTTGAACTATATGGAAAATAGAAAAACGTTTATTGTTAATGGCCATCGACTCAAACTCAACCATGAAGAAGATAATGACCCAAGGGAAGAACTCACTCCCTTTTTTTCCCAAAGAATGAAACCAAGAAGTATGAGTCTAAATAATGACTCTTTTAAAAAATTAAGCGCTTCTCGGGAGACAACATGTGCTTTATCTTAAGTGTGGAGGAGTCCCTACTCCTCTATTTTATTTTATTTTTTAAAAAAGAAACCAAAAAATATTTTCCTTTTATATGCTTTTGTGTGTTTTTTATCTTTGCAGGTAATTAGTAGAACCTTGGGAGAATTATGGCGTATGTCAAAAGCAAGCTCTCTCATAGCTATTTATCTATGCACATGACAAGTATAGTTTTTTCCATTAATTTTTCCTATTGGTTTATTTTTAAGTTATAACATTGAGAGCAATGGTTCATCAACTTAAGTGTGGAGGGGAGCCAAATAGGAAAAATTAATCATATCCCTCCATGTTTGCCTTGTAATTTAGCCAAAAATTTCAACTGATATTTTATGAAAAATCTTTAAAAACTAACATTTATGCTTTTCTTTCCAGAAACCTAAAAATTGTATACTCTTAGTAAGGCAAATCCAACCGGATTGACACTATAACTAGCACAAAATCAGTCCACTAAATTGTGAGAATTAAACCTTATAAAATTTCAGGTATCCACCTTTAATACCTAAAATAATTTTTACCTTTAGCTTGTTCGAGTTAAGGTTTGAATGCAATTGCAAGCGTCTCATCCGTCATTACGGCTGTGTATTTGTAATTTATCGCATTTTCTGGAGCATTAGAATTGGTTGAAAATTATATGAGTGAGCCGGTAATTTAGTAGCTCTAGAACTTGTGCTTGATCATCATTTACTAGACCGCAGTGAGGTTAATTTATAGACAAAATCTTACGATAAGAGGTGAAATAAATCCCACATAACTCCTGTAATCATCATTTACCAAACCGGGGTGAGGTTAATTTATAGACAAAATCGTATGATAAGAGGTAAAATAAAATCCCGCAAAGCTCCTATATCTGCATCACTCCTTTTTAGTGTTATCCTGCTGAAGTATCCAAAATTGAAGAAAAATGCTCAATGAAAGAAGTTCCATGCCTGCCTTAGTAAGCATTTGGTAAAAAAAAGTTCAAAGTATAAGGCTTAAGTTTGGCACATGGAATCAGTACATGTTGTTCACCCTCACCAGTATCACGTTTTGCCTCTTTGAGATTTTTGTCTAGGTGCTCATGCCGCAACGGGCATGTTTATGTGTCTTGTACAAGACTATGGTAGCTATCTAGATTATGTCTGTGCAATTGAGTGACTTCACAAATATAAACCCTATATTACTGGCTAGAGTGAATATCAATCAAACACATACCCTATGTGAGGTGCTCTGTAATATGTCTATGCCCAGAAATTTATTAAAATCAGTAAACACTTGTTAAATCCAAATCTCCACGTCACGATAAATGATCTTGTTTAATCGCTTTAATTGCTTAAGGGCAAGCAATAGCTAAGTGTGGAGGGATTTGATAATGCCTAAATTATACATGTTTTTGGCGGCGTTATTTGTATATATTTTATCATTTCTTATGAACTTTTGATACTTAATAGCATAAAATATATGCAGGTTCACTTGAAGACATCCTGAGCTCAAAAATACCAAAATACAAGTGTTTATACTCATCGGAAGACAAGTTAGAAGAAAACAAAGGGCTAAAGCTTAAAATGCTAAGAAGTGCGCCGGTTTTCCAGCAAAGTGCCTGCACTTCCTACCAAGTTTAAGAGAATTAAATGCAGACTGCGTTAACTCACAAAGTACGTCAATTTTATACGAAAGTACACCGCACTTCCTTGCAGCATTAATGATTCTTGCACCGACATAGGCGAAGTACACCTTGGACCCCTTTTCAGCCTATAAATAGAGACAGATTTTCAAGCCATTTTGCATACCTCTCACACATTCATTCTCTTATCCAAATCGAAGAACGAAGAACACCATCATAGTATTTAGTGAATAAAGGTTGTAGTAAGATTCAATACTTGTAACGGGTAGAGTTTGATCCATATTCTTACCCGAGCATAGTATGTTTCTTGTTTCTTCATTTTATTTTGTTATGAACTTCGTAGCCATGAGAGGCTAAATCTCTCATGACTACTCGGTGATGTTAATATAATGATTAAGCGTTTGGTATAATTGCGATCTTTTTAATCTTAAGCTTATGTTGAAATCCTATCGTATCTTATCTTATCAACTTTGATTGTATACTCATAACGGTATAGGTCGAAAGACCCGTTGTGAACTATATAGTTTTAAAGATTTGTCTACGGTCTTTATAGTTTGAAAGGAGAAATCCGCTTACATTATTTGATAAACAAAATGGATTTGATATAATAGTAGCTAGATTATTTGAGTGACACATTTGATCGAGTTAACTAGATATTAGTCTTAAGTTAAACAAGTTGATTTGTGAAAATGTTTTCTGACGAGAAACCCTTTTTGTAACACCCCCAAATTGGGTCGCAACGGAAGTATGTCCAGGTGTGTTACTTAATAAGTACGTTACACAAGATATAAGAGAACGACCTCTAAATGAGTCATTTAAAAAGTGATCTCGTTGATTTAACCAAAATTTGATTTTGTTATAACGTTGGTCCTAAAGTTTGCATCAATAATGTAAGACTGAAATAATACAACGATATTTGTTTGTAGAAATCCATGAATGTAGTCTTGTATAGTCTAGACTCCGATGCACATCATGTATGTCAAGCATCTAATTCACCTGAGAAAAACATGCTTAAAAGTATCAACATTGTTAGTCATATATTATCCTTTACACACTATTTATCCATACACAACATATAATAAGTACACCAATAAGCAATAAGCTAGAAAGAGAGAAAGGAAAAATAGAAGATTTATTTGAGAGAGAAAGTAGAGGTGGGAGGTTACATACACATGAAATGTGAGAAAAATGGCAACCAACACCCTCTCCATGTGAGAAGATGGTCTATTTATACCCTTAGGCCACCATGGACTTGTGGGCTTTCTAACTTGGGTCGGGCTTGGCTCATGTTAGATTTTGAGACCGAAACATAGATAATACTAGCTTAAAGTCCAAGCCCATTTAACCCGATTAGCCTATTACTTAACAAGACTAACTTTGACTAATAAGACCAATAACATTCTTGTTCGACTTATATAAAATTAAGGCTAACAATCTCCCCCAATGTTGAGGTCTCTTTCTTCAAACTCCTCCGTTGTTAAAGTCTTCTTTATGTGAAGGACTTGATCTTCTATGTTGACATTCTTGTACGACCGATAACATTCTTGTAGGAGGTTGCCTTGTTTTATCATTGTCTCCCTCGATGTTGAAGATATGAATTTTGACGTTTATGCTTTTCCTTTATCTTGGTCCTAGTCTTTTCTTGTTTGTGATGGCTTTGTTCATTCATGCATCGGGATCTTGATCTTGAGCCTTCGTCTTTTGACATTGAGTTCTTGAGATCTTAATCTTGCATCATCTCCTTGACTTAAATCATCGTGATTTGACGTTCTTGATCATCTTGTGCTGTTGACCAACATGTTCATACTTGTTACATTCTTGTTTGACACATATGATCATGGGTCTAACAATCTTCCCCAATAGACAATTCTATATTTGACTTTGAGGCTCTTTGATGGTGGGGAAGTTTAGAATCAACTATCTTGATATTGAACGATTGACTTTGAAAGCTTGAGTATGAGCATGTGGTTTATGAATTCGGCTTCACTGGAATGAGGCTGCAACACCGTCGTCTAATCTTGAAATAAAACAATTAGCAATAAAAGATGAATTTGGCTTTGTCATTCATCTTGAGTTCGGTTGCATTATCCTTCGGTTTCTCATTTTATAGTATAAATAATATACCTGTGATCAGGTAGATTCAAAGAATCTCCTTAACAGGGTTTCCAGCTCAAAGCATAGGATCTTCTAACACAGATGTATTAGATTCACCATGCTTGCTAGTTCTCATTACCGGAACGTCTCAAAGCAGACAACACGGTAAGAGTAAATCAGATAGTTACTATCTTTCTGATTAATTCGTCAATTCATTTACTGGACCAAAATCGATATCCAGTTAGCACAAGCTCGATTCATATAGAATCTTGCAAGTCACCTACGAAGAGCTTGTTTGATGTTGGCTCAAGCAAGATTTCCATCTTCACTGTGAATACTTAAGTATCACTCGGATGTTCTGGTAAGATCTCAAGGATAATGCGTAGGACTCTTTGTTACAACTTGTGAACTTTATGGTGTTCAACAAGTGTATATTGACATTGTGTCCTAATGAGATTTATAATTTGATCTCTTTTGGGCTCTAGGCTCGATTTGTGCATTTTGGTTTTTGTAATCGAAGGCTGGAGCAGACTGACACCTTTTCAATATCAACAATCTCGGAGTGAGATGTCAATAGATAACATGTGTATCTCCGTGACAAATGAGACAAGTTGCTTTTGAGAGAAACTCGA
>BQNB010123002.1:802-20175 GCA_026074375.1 Tanacetum coccineum
GCCATCATTAATCCGATTAGAAGTTGGTTTGTTTATTCAATGCAATGATTACTTATCTCGAAGAGGCATATCATTCTTAGATCTAGGTGGGACTTCATCCTAAGACCTAGACACATTAATTCTTTCACAATTAAAGCATCCTCATAAAGCATCATTATATATTGATTATAATCTATCTTAGGGATTAAAGCAATGGTGATCTTGTTAAACCTTAGCTCATAAAGACTTTACCCACTTACTGCTTAAAGGCAATTTATACACTAGTAGTCCACTTGTCCAACTATCCAATGGAATCAGAACATTATTTGTTGAATTATCTAGATTCACCTACTAGTCAACATGTTTAATAAACTAAAGGCAATTTCCGTTAACTAGTTAAGCCAGAAGCGTATCATTAGCACGATTTTAGAAGGATAATATTTGTGATCCTATGATTCTAGATGTATAAATTACTATATGGAGAGCTATCTCGGTATCTAGATTACTTGGTCTGTATCACTAGATCTAGTTGAATGATAGGTCGCATACAAAAGCACGTAAACAAGTATAAATTGATAAACATAAACAAGCATACAACGATAAATAAATTTTTTTAAGAAATCAAGATATATATACAAAAACCAAACATTCAGATCTTCATAATATTGACTAATACCAATGTATTTTGATCCTTCAAGACATCATAATTAATTCAAGAGTAATTTTTTAAGCCAGGGTAAACCAAGACCGAAGTTAACGAATGATACCAAACTGAAGTGATTACAAAATATAAAAAAATACCCGTTGTCTTCTATGGATTGTGGAATGCGTTGCAAAGACCTCTTCTGCTCTTTTTCTCCTCTGAAAATCAACTTTTGTGGTTTAGTATCAAGAATAAAGATTTAGAGCACGACTTAAAACTCGTTTTTGAGAGTTTTGTATTTATAGGTCTAGAGTCTGGAGTCGATGTCAATACGGCGTATCCAAGTCATTGGATACGGCGAGTTTCTTGGAGTAGGGACCACGTTTGATATCTTCCAGAATATTTTATTCCCATATAGCTTGAATACGGCGTATTGACTTTCCTGGATACGGCGTATTGGACTTGTTTCCTTTGTGGTCTTTGGTGAGTGCAGGCACGGATACACCGTATCTTCCTTAATGGATACATGTCTATTTTGTTTTTAGAATAGTAAATCTACAAAATAACTCGTTTAAGCTCCAGAATGGCGCGCCTTTTGCTAATATTCACCCAAGTTCTCCGTAATTACTGCAATTCTTAATATAAACAATTAATAACATTTCTTTGCAATAATTATAACAAAATGTGTTAATTACATGGAAAAAAATGATGCTATAAAATAGACGTTATTTGATGTCATCAAATATCCCCCCACTTGAATCCTACTTGTCCTCAAGTAGCCTTTAGAAGTTTATAAAAATGTATCCCTAAGGATATTTTCCATTAAAGCATTTATCTGATCTATTACAAGTACACAATCAAACACCTTGTTGATAGAAATAATGCCTAAAAAACGTTATTAATATTTTTCGACCTCTCTACATTTTGATAATCACAAAATGTAAAAACGATTAATGAAAAATTATTTGTAAACAAGTAATTAGTAGTAAATTTTCGTTTTGAAAATTTAATCACTTAAAGGTATGAATAAACATATGCTTAATGCATTTCATGATCAAAGGAATTTTTATTTAACCTCACATTTTTTTATAAAAATGTCACAAACGATTTTATACATATTTTACAGAATATATTAGAGTTTAAAAGAATTGTTATTAGTTTATTCAAATAAATTAATGAAGAATTCAAATTTTATACCTAAAAATCGCTAGAAATGTTCCAGAAAACACCTCCCCCAGAAAAGACAAAAAAGGGAGCGTCTGAGGCTGGGCGACCCCTTTAATAATTAAGGGACCAGCAACCCTATTAAAGGGGAACCGCCCCAGAACAAAAATCATACCCAGTTTGCCTAAAATACTAGACTATTCCCCACTGATTATTCTCAAACCTTATGCACATGAACATTCTTTCTGTTCTAAATCAGTTATACTCTCCTACAATCATTATGATCATTTAATCTAAAGCATTGTTTCTAATGATCAAGCTTAATTCCTCCAAGTAAAAGGAAGAAGAACTTCTATCATCAAGTCCAGAGTGTTATAGTTTTACTTGGTGTTGTTTGAAGTTTTGTGTTAGATCTTCTAAATCATTTGTGTAATATTGTGAAGGTGTGTATTGTAGTTGTGATAATAGTTATATTGTGTGATCATTGAAAGTAAAATTAGATTTTTTGAATGACCTTTTATGTAAGTAGTGTTAGATTGGTGTGATTGTAGTAGTGTCTAGGCATAGTAAAGTTGTGAAGCGTAGTGAAGTTGTGAAGCGAAGTGAAGTAGTGAAGCGAAGAGAAGTCGTGAAGTGAAGCAAAGTTGTGAGTTGTTGTAAAGTGGTGTGATTAGCATACAAGAGTTGTGATAGATTGGTTCTAGCTAGGATTAGAACTCGACATTTTGCTTAGTGTCAGAAATTGGTGTAAGCAAAGTTGTGTACGGTTTTCTCCGCCTAAAGGGAGTTTGTTGACATAGTGAAGAGAACTCTCGAGTTTGGTGCTCGGGAGTGGATCGGGCAAAAGGAGCTTCGTATAAAGAACCACTATAAATCCGTGTGTTGGTTTGAATCTTTCCTACTCTTATCTCTTGTCTTTCATATTTACTTGTCATTTACTTACTTACTTGTATTGTTCATATGGTGCACATATTGAGATCACACAAAGTCGAATCTAAATTTTTATAAACAAGCATAACATTAATTTAAAAAGCGGTAAACTACTCAACCCCCTTCTAGTTTCACAATTGGTAATCAGGACACGTCAAACAAGATTTTTTAAAATAAAACTGTATTTAAAAAACATGATATCGATCATAATGGAATCAAAAAAATATTTAGACGGCATATCTAATTGTAAAGACCACCAGTATTTGAAAGTGATGGAATTTATATCTATTGAAAAAAAGAATTCAAAACTTAATGTGAAATCAAAAGACTAGATCTTTTGGCAGTTTACCTATGGTGATTTTTCCTCCTATTACAAAATAATCCCGCAACTAAAATGATGAAATTGTACCTTTGATAAACAAAACGATGATCTAAAAAGAAACTTGCTAAAAATAATGAAGCAAAATGGTGATTTTTAGAATGCTTATACACACGTAAATATGAATGATGAGCAGAATTTTATGAGGTAAAACCGCGCAAAAAAAATTGGATACTTTATTAATCACTCACCAAGGTAATAGTCAAGATCCAAAGATAACAAAATAGATCTTCTTGTTCAACAATATGAACAATTTACAATTCCGGAAGAGGAATCGATAGATAATGATTTTGCTAGATTTAACCACTATTATACTAGTCAAAAGCACTTGAATAGAAGGTTTTTCTAGCAAGAAGTATGTTATAAAAATTTCTTATGGCAACATCATCCTAAATAGCGCTCAAAGGGTATTACGGCTAATGAAGAAACAAAAGATTTGACATCTCTATCACTTGATGAACATTTGGAAACTTGAAAGTTTAATGAAGTAACAATTAAGAAAAGATTCAGAAATGGTCAAAGGCAAAAGAAACAAAATAGATCTCTTGTCCTTGCAAGCCAAAAAGGAATCAAGTGATGAAGGATAGTTCGTACTTCTGATAGTGAAAGACGAAGATACGTCTGGCAGTGAAGACTTCAAGAAATTTTTCAAAAGACGAGGAAGATTCGTAAGACAACCACATGATGAAAGAAAGTCATTCCAAAGAAGTAAAGATGATAAAAATGGCAAAGGCGAAAGAAAATGTTTTAATAGGAGATCCAAATCATCTCATCAGAGAGTGTCCAAAACTATCAAGAAACTACAATCAAAGAGCCTATTTTTTTCGTTTAGATGATCATGGGAGTGATAGCGACGAAAGATGAAGAAAGAAATGACAAAGAGACATACATTTCTCATGGTGAAAGCATCTAATGTGAGTAAATTACCGAAACGAATAACTTTCTTAGTGATGATCAAATCATCTTAGAAAAAAGACATAGATGGTTAAAATAATCGACTTATGTCAAAGTAGGACTAAAATATGGCTAAAAATAAATCACTAAAACAAATTAAAAATGGGTTAGAAAATGAAATACTCGAACTAAAAAATAAACTATCCAAATTAGAAAAAGGCCAAGAGGTAAATGAAAAGAATGCAAAATGTGGTCTAGACCTCAAGTTTAGAAAATGAAAAGCTAGGAAGAAATATTCTAATCTAAATCAAATTAAATAATATTAGGTTTTTTTTTCACTCGCTGTAAAGAAAATAATAAGTTTTCAAAAACTATCCGGAATAAATCCAGTTATGGGAATTAATTTTTACCAAAGGAATCAACAAGTGAGTCTAACGAATAATTTTTGTAAAAGTGACAAGAGTTTAGTCCTAAAGGAAAAAGTAGTAGAAAATTAAATCAAGCCAAAACCAAAATTTATGCTTATAAACAATACTAAAAGTACCAATTACAAGCGACGATCGAAGGATAAAAAAACATTTTTAATAAACCTTCTTTAAAACTCGAGTTGGAATTACTAAACCTAAAACAAGATCTAAGAACTCCTCCACCAAAAAGAATTAAATGAACTCTCAACCCTCCGGGTCTAAAGATGTTAGGATTAAAGAAAAAAAGACTGGTCACCCATGTATATTCTATTTAGCATAGCTACGTAGTGTGGTACAGTAAAATCGAATGATTATGGTGTTTGGGGCGGTCTTACTCCACTGTAGCCCACACCATAGCCCCATTTATTGAGGCGTGTAAAACTATTTAAACCTCTCCACACGAGGATAGGGTGTTGAGAAAAGGAATTCATTTAACACACACTCTTTAGTGTGTTTTACCATATTTTCTCACACCCATACTCTCACCTCTCTCTCTAACTTTCTCTCTCTAGATATTATATGTGTGAATTCTAAGAACCTACAATTGGTATCAAGAGCCATGGGGTGGATTGAGTGATTTTGTGGTTATGTTTTGAGCTTATTTCTTTTAGTTAAAAAAATCATTTTTTTCTTTTTGTCAACGTTTTACTCACAAAAACGTGTTTCCTTTCAAAAAAAAATTGTAAACTTTGTTTGTTTCAAATAAAGGTGGTGTTGGATCTAAGGAAACACAACATATTTGTGTTGTGTCTCCTAAATTCAAACATTCTTTTATTTTGAAAACTGTTCTCGTTTCCTTGTTCTTTTTGTTGTTGTTTAGGAGTGAGTTTGGTTCAAGATTATCTCTCTACAAAAACTGTGCTTAAAGGTGTGTTTGAATTCGGTTTTCATGCCAATAAGCTTTATGATTTCTCGTCAAAAACAGTTAATGCTTCGTGTTTGCTTGGTTTCGTAGCTAGTATTAGTAAATTTTTAGCCTTAATATAGCCTTAACTTGTTCCAACTTTGTGTTTAAACTTGTCAAGTTTTTGAACTTTATTATGTCTTAAATCTTTTTCGTGAGTTGCATCAAGGATTTTGCGGCTAAAAGTGAAGTTTAGAGCTTAATCAATTCTTTGTTCTTGGCTGCGTTTTGTATTGGAACTCGTTGCGTTTTGTTTGTGAGACAAAATTGTACCGCACCTAAAAACAAAACTTGAAAAGGACATTGTACTTGTTGCGTTTTGTATTATGCAGGTTGCGGTTTGTCTTTTATCTGTTGCGTTTTGTCTTCTCAACTGACTGCGTTTTGCCCACAAAGAATAAGTTGCGTTTTGGGTTCACAAAGTCTTGCGTTTTGCAAGTGATTGAAGACCACTATTGCGTTTTGACTAAACGTTACTCTGCCCAATTTTTCTATACCTTGCGTTTTGAGTCCAAACAGATTGCGTTTTATGTTCCAAGCTTATTGCGTTTTGTGTAGACAGATTGCGTTTTGTCTTGGAAGCTCAATTGCGTTTTGCCTACATCAAGTAAACTTGCGTTTTGTCAAGTGATTGAAGAACATAAATGCTACAATACTAAACGTTACTCTGCCAAATTTTTTTATAACTCAAGCGAAACATGAATTCCAACTTCATTGAGCGAAACATGACAATATCTAGCAGTTAAACACATTCGTCTCGAGTTGTTTCGGTTTTTCGGTTTCGAGTAACGTTAAACGACGGGACTTAAGACTTATACCATCGTGATCGTGACATCTTTTCGATCAACGTGGTATATTCGGATTTTACCGACGATAACCGTACGTGTTCGCGAGACATGAAATACAATCGTACCATTTTTATACAATCCAACGAAGAAGACAAGTTAAATATAAAGCGGGAAGTGTTTTTATTGTAGTAAAATTCGAATTTTCACTTTCGGCCCCTCAACTTTCAAACCGTTTACCATTTTAACCTTAGATTTTAAATAAAATTACAAATAAGCCCTTTACATTTAAAATATTTATAATTAAAAAAAAAAAAAACCATTTACTTTCCATCATTTTTGTTATGAGTCTTTAGTTTTTGAAACCTTTTCAATTTAACCTTATTCTTCAAACATTCTCATTCTTATTGTGTTAGTCTTAATCATGCACCGTTAGTTCTTACAACTTCAATTATCAACCGTTAATCATTTTAAGTTGAAGGTGTAGTAATCGTTCATCCTGTTTCGCTCATAAATCGTTAACGAAAGATCAAGTTCTTCATTTACAACAACGATTTCACCAAAAACGATCCGTAACAATTATCATTTCACGGTTTCTTCTTGATTTTGTAAAATCCCGTAAAAGATTATTCTTTTCTCGGTTTAAATCATAGATTTGTAAAATCCCGTGATGTATAATTTCTTTCTCATAACCACAACAACAATCACTTAATCTACTTAAGATCCTTAATTTCATTTCACACATCGAACTTCAAATGGAATCCTTGAATTCAAATTCAAAAGAGAGAGAGCTGCAACTGACGCAACGTCTCGTAAAACAAAGGCACTCCCACTGCATGGCATGGTTTGAACAGCTCGAGACACATCTTCGTGATCTCTATCTCAATAGTTCGTCTCATGCTGTTGATGCATTTAAACCGGCATTTCACTTATTCTTCGGTGAAGAGCATCAGACTTTCAGAGTGAAGATGTTCCACAATCTGAATCAGTTAAGGCTACAACTTGAAAGAGATAATCTTCTTGAGGTTAATCCAAGGACTTGCCTTGAAGCACTCCGAACACAATTCAAAGAATTTTTTGCCTCAAAAAGGGTAAATTCATCGGAACATCTAAATCAATGTTGGCAAAAAGATTTCGAAGAATACACGCTCTGCGAACCTAATACTTACAGACGTGATTTGCTCGAGACACTAGATACACTTGAAGCGGTCATTTCATGAGAGGCAAAATTACATAAGGTAAATTACAGCTACTACGCACAAGATGTTCAGATCAATCCGGTCAAGCAGTGATAACATTTTTGATTGTATCGAAAAGCAAGATAGATTGAGATCAAAACAACAATGCACTCGAGCAAATCAGAGAATGAAACTAATTAACAACAACATACAGAGATTGGTCCAATGAGAGTAAAACATTTGAGGCTAATTAAACCACGGACGTTAAAGCATTGGAAATGCAGGGTCATTTATTACAGAAAGAGCGGACAAAGTCAGATAAGCACGATACAAGCAGCATCAGGACTTATAACACACAATCTGTAAGATGCAGATTATCAGAACCATTAAATGAACAAGTCCCTTGCTGAGGTAACAATTGCACTTGCTCAACATAATGTCCTTGCTTAAAGTTGAACACAAGCAAACTGAGCAATCTAAACCAAATTATGACACATATCTGTTGAAAAGGTTGATAGCAAAACCACCCCCGGATTCCACAAATATGTTCATAGGGGCTGAGAGATTGACCATATGCTAACTATATCAAGCAAAAAGTCCATTTGCTATAAGGCTGAAAAACATTGCATTTCAACTTGAACTTCCAAACAGATTTTCTACAACTTGAAAAACAATGCCATTTTTCCTTGAAATTTTCAATGCAACAAAATGAAGAAAGGTTATCAAGTAACAAACATGTAAAAACAAGACGCTCCTGATTTTATGAATTTTTTAAGATAACTGGATTGAAAGCTCAGCTACATGCCGAAAAACACACTAATTTGCAACTTGAGAGAATCAAATTAAAAGGTGTGAAGGAAAAAGTAATGAAGCAAGGTTTAAGACCATGACATTGATGTTTTTGGAAACAATAAACATTTGAACATTGAAAGAAGTGTGGCAAATTAATTAGCAGAGATGAGAAGTTAAATAAGGAAAATAAAGCATTTAAAACAGACTTCGAAAGAACTTTATGAATCTATAAAAAAGAACACGAATTCAACGAAAGATCATCATGACTCACTGATTGCTCATGTAAATAGTAAGACTGTTGAAAATGCTTAATTTAAAGCTCAGATTCAGGAAAAGGTTTTTGCGAATGTAGCATTGAAAAACGAATTAAGAAAGTTAAAAGGAAATAGCGTGGATACTAAGTCTGCAAAACCCCCCCAATCTTGGGAAACCATTTTTAACAACCACACAGAAAATCAATCATTTGTTAAGACAACCGAATGACGTTTAAAATTCTGAACGACCTAACTTTTCAAAACCACGTTTGCCTCCTAAGTTGAAGTGAAATAACGTTTTGTCAAAACAGTCACATCTCATTATTTGCCTAAAGTTGAGAATAAGTATTCAAACCCTCATCACTGATTGCACCTGGCTCCCAGATAAAATAGTCCAATAAGAACCGTATGGTTTCAAATGACATGGGATCATATCACTATCTAAGAAGGAAGCTAGTAAAAAGGAACACAAGAAAGAAATAGGAATTCAAAACCTAGTGGTGATGCCAGACTACAAAGTCTACAAAATACTACTAATGGTAAGCAAACTAAATCTAAGAGCAACAATCTAAGAGCTAGGAAGTTTGCCCTGTAAGGGGTTAGAGTATTTTTGTGAAATGACACACGGTGTGTCGCTAGTAGAGTACGCTAGGAAGTCTAAGCCTCTTTTTTGACTCCAAACACTTGTTTGCTCAACGTGTCCCATAAATGTGTTTTTAAATGCAAACATAATAATTGTATTTACAAAATTCCTGAAAGAGGTGAATTCTCGTGCTAAGGTTCAATCCCCTAAGACTAGAAACAACAACAAACCCGTTGTACCAAAGAGTCATACTCAGAAACCTGGTAGGCAGATTGCTATAGGACAAAGTTTTTCTCCAAAGAAGTCTTCCGTTGTACATGAGAAACTAAACACTCCTAGATCCTGTCTTAGGTGGAAACCACGGTTAAATTTTCAAGATTGCTATGGTCTTAGGTGGATACTAACTAGGAAAGATGTACACCGAATTACACGGCTTAAACAACAACCAAAGTTGACAGTGAACCTCTAAATGGTTCCAATGATGATATTACTCAACCCACTATGAATGGATCAAACTCTTAATGTCAGTGAATTAACTACAAACTTAGTGCAGGTACATCTCGTAAATCTAATAAAAGGAAAGACTTAAAGTTTGGTTGCTCGAAAAGGCTTATATCATCATAAACCATAGTTGGTTCAAAGGAACTAATTTTGATGCACATTAACAATGATAGTCTGTCACATCAGTTGCAGCCTCGCTCTCAAAACGAAAAATAGCGTCTGCTACAACTCTTCAGGGCCCCGTTCCTTAAAAAGAAAAGAAATAGTGAACCTTCAGTGCGCTTTATCTTTTAGAAGAAAAAAAATCATCTAGTTTATGACCATTCCTTATCACATGACTCAAGCTTGTTCCATGTTCGTTTTTGTTATCAAGTTGTCAACGTACCTAGTACTATATCGTTATTCACTTTGTTCAATCAAAATTGCAAACCTCATATGCAATTTATGAGGGGGAGAAGTGTGAATTAACTACATGTTGATTAAGGTTTGGAAAATAGGTCCCCATACGCTCATAAACAACGATCAGTCGCAGGACTCCGGGCATCAACTTATGACTCCTTTTGACCTATCAGGTTCAGGGCTCGTACTAAAACCCCTTCTCCAACACTAATGTTCCACAACAAAAGATATGAAATGGATACGTTTCTTGAAGTTGTTGGTTCAAAGACACACCTTTTACAAGTTTTTTCTCACAAACCAATTAAAGAAGCATAATCTCATGTTATTCCACTAGGTTGAAGAAGAAGATCGTGAGTATAGATTTGCACACATGATAATTGAATCTTGTCTAATGTTTGGTCTTCCATTTCAGAACTCTAGTTACTGAAGAATCCACATCCTAAATTGTTGTCCTAAGCTACGTTGCCATTCAGTAATCAACCAAAAGAGCAACAATCGTAAAAATAACCAAGATCATCCGCTTGACAAATTATTGGAGATTCCTTCCAAACCGGTTAACCATCAAGACTCCTACTACAAACCAAAGCCTTATTCCATCTACTATGAATGCTCTTCCTCTCGTCAAGTGAACACAACGTTATATAAGATGCATTAACCAAATCCTGGGGATTGAGTCCATGAAGAGCACCATGATTTTTGAACATTTGAGATTTAGAAGCTAGTCCCTCGTCCAGATCAAGTGATGATTTTTACCTTGAAGTAATTTATAAGGTGAAATTAGATGAACTGGGAGTGTTCCTAAAAACAAGCAAATCAGAAGCAAAAGAAAATGGAAGTGGTTGAGCTTTACTTCGTCAGTACAAGAATTCAGCTTGCAAAGATATCCTCTCTAAACCTTAGAGTACAAGAAAAACTTGATTTTCTCATAAAAAGGTTGGAAATGCAAAGCATGTCTCCAGAAACAATGAAAAAGCTGTTCGGGACGCAACTGAAGAGTATGGTGGTCTCACTTCATGTATCATTAAGTACATAATAAAAACCAGAAAAACACAAAAAGATTTTCATTTTTTTATAAAACTTTTCAAAAACAAAATACAAAAATATAAAATCAGAAAATACCAAACAAAAAATAATTAACAAACCAAAATATGTTTATTCATGACATGTCTTCTGGCAACAATAATATTTATGGGCGTTAGAAATGGCCATTCAATAATGACACGGTGCAGTACATAGATTTGAACAGAAGTTTTCAAATGTTTTCAAACAGTCCAAAAATGGATTGTCTATTATTTCATGATAGTGCAACCACCCGGTTTTCAAAATGAGGAAAGCACGTCGCCAAAAAGAACGGTTGTTCTACCACGGGGTGATTAAGTTCTCCGTGTATGGATTACGTCCATATCCGTGCACCCCTCGATCTAAATATATCGCTTCAGTGCTTATTTCTTGATCAAGAAGAGAAGTCTTTCTTTTTAAACCCAATGATTTTTCGTCTATGTATTCTTTGAAAAATTATTTGTGTACATGTTGAAAAAGGTATTGTCGTGTCAACAAAAACCAAATCATCAATCTCAGTTTCTCATCATAAAAGAATTTAAAAGAATTTTCTAATCACACAAACAATGTCCTACAGCTCATTAAATAGAAAACGGTATATTATTGATGAATAAATGAGTGCTGCATAATTCTATCAAAATGATCTTTCCAAACATGGAGTAAACAAAAAAGGTTTGACTGTAACGATCCAATGATTTAAAAGGGAAGTAATAGTATTTTAACTCATTTAAAGCTTTAGGGATGTTACTTGTATTCAATCTTTTAAGTTTAGAATGCAACATATGGTAATTAGGAAACTTAACGCTTTTGACTTGCAACGCGAAGGACCTATGTTTGCCAATGGTACATAGAGTTTTATAACCCTGTAATGATTGTCTCAAATATATTGATTATAAATCGTGTTCGGGTTAACCATTTGAAAAAGAGTTCTAATCAAATCAGAATCAGTTTTTGACATTACAAACAAAGAGTTTCAAGAAATTTCGACCACTCGAATAAATACAATAGATCTTTAAAATAGAATAACGGTCTTGTTCGAGGGGCTAAAGTGTTTTCGAATTATCTTCATCATGTCACGGTAATTATATGGAAAAAGTTTTAACTTAATGGATAATGATTTGAGGGGGAGTTAATTTATTTTAACTCCAAGGGCTTCAGTTGTCAATGGTTATTAACTTAATGGGCTAAAATATAATTTCATGATCAGTGACTTAGTCTTAAAAAACTTCAGACGACCATATTGCCAACACCTCATATTTTTAAAGGCATAGGATGTTAGAAATAATTACGTAGTGTTAGAAGCTTAAAGTTGATGATATGTTTCTGATTCATTTAATATTTTCCCAATCTGTCAATCACTAAGCTTATTTTTTCAGAGGAGTAGAATCTGTTAACAAAAGAGGTAACAGAGTTATTGATAATATGGTGATTCCTTTAGATATCAGTATCTATGCAAGAAGAAAATGTGTACATTCGGACTTAGTTTTTTGCCTTAGGAGTTATCATTTCGGCTATTTAGAGGGTATAATTGTGACTTCGCCGGGTCTTAGTTGATTTTGGGTGGTTTCAATTATATCATCGCTAACATATAAGGAGAATTCGAATATCCTAGTCTTAATTGACTTAGGTTGTTACGGTTTCGAAATTAATTGTGTATTTCGGATATTTGGGGCTTTTACACATCAAGTCTCTTAATGCTGCAATGCAAGCCTAGCCATAAAATCTACATAAGAAATGATTGTTGATTCAGGGGGAAACTGTGAAGCTTCTAAAGATGAATTTAAGCTGCTTGACCAAAATTCCAACGAAAGCTATCCAAGGGTTCAGAATGAGGTATCTGGTACTACTCAGAGGTTCCCGATGACCAAAGGACATTCTGGTAGCGTAGTCGAGCCACTTACTATTCTTAATCCTATTAAGAAGTTCATGAGTCTCCAATGATGAGGAATCAAAGCTAGAATATCAAAACTGAAACATAGTTCGGAGAAACAAGCTTACAATTTACAAACCAATTTAACTCTGTCATCTGCCGAACTCAAGATCAATCATGGTGGATTGTTCCCACTCATCAGAGACCTTGCGTCCAATAACGAACTCCACTCATTGACCCTGTAATCTTAATGTTACAAGAAAGTCAGCAATCAACACCACACACCACTCAACCACAGGGGTACAGCTCATGTTCAAATGTGTTCAACCTCTTGCTGTAAAACATTTCAAGAGGAGTTTTTAGAAGTGCATGTTGTGCAAGGAAAACAGTGACCAGACAAAAGAACTGTTTGTAGAGGACAGTATGCCCATTCATACTTGATTTAAACATGTCAGGTCCTGTTTTTCAATCATTTCTTGGTACATTAATAAGTAGTGTGGGAACATCAGTGTATGTGTCAGTTTAATGATTTTTTTCAATAGTTTCTTGTTAAAGCTCCAAATCATTTAAAGAACTCCATCATAACTGACACTAACAGAATCCCTCATTAATTGAGGGGGAGCATATATAGGTTCCAATATCGGCTTGTATTTAATCAGACCACATTTTCTCCCTAAAATTTTTAACGGTATATTCAAAACAATTAGATCCTAAATCTCAAAGGGTTTGAAATTTTTGATCAGGGGAGAGAATGTGATTTAAATATTTAATCTGATAAAAATGTGATCTATTAAGACTCAAGAAGGTACTCCTCCCTCCATACGCCAAACAATTTCGAATATCAACACACATGTTGAGGGGGAGCAGTTTCATGAATCAAAACAATCGAGGTACTAATGCTTTGATGTTTACATCGCCCGTACCTTGATTGATTTTCAAATGGTTTTATGGCGAAGAGAACAGTACCAAAAGACCCATTGATTATAACTTTAACAGAGTTATAAGGATGGTAATGAGTTATGTACATGTTCCCATGATCTGCCAAGCCGGAGGGATCTGACCCAGGGGACAATCCACTAGTTAATGTAGAAGTCCGTAGGTATGTGATTACAAAGGAATAATTTGATAATAAGGGAATAGTGGTCGACTGAGATGGGAGCTAGTACTCTTGGAACATACCCAATAAGGTACTATAATGAAGTCTCGGTAAGCCATCGAAAGGGTTGAAGAATGACAAAGAAATGTAAAGATAGAAGGTGAAAGAAAGCAGCCCCGTCTTAAATATAATGCAGAAAGCCTGGTCATACATATGCTGTCAGAATCAACATGGTTGATTGCTGACATTGAAGACAAAGTATCATAGACCCAAGTGATACGCTTGCATAACCCTCCCTAGCCACTCAAAGATCCTCAAAGATTCTTGTTTCAATTTCTCACGTGATATCACTACATTTCTATCGTCTCATCTCCCTTCGAGTTAGATGATATTGAAAAGGTAGCAGTCTCTCTAGACTCCGACTACTAAAACAAAAATCACTACTAAGTCTAAGCCATGAGATCATCCATAAATCATGTTATGGTACACTAAACAACTATTCTTGCTTAATCATCCACACAATGTGATAAACAAGTAAAGTCTTAAGAGTCCTACCATTATCCTCGTGAAATTTGCCAGAACAGATCCGAGTGATACGAAAGTACTCACATTGAAAGCTGGAAATCCTCTAGAGCAATAACAAACAAGCTCTTGGTAGGTGACATGTGAGATCCTCTTAAGGATCAAGCTTGTAACAACTGGAAAGAAACAATGGTGCGATTCTTTATGAACAAAGACACTTTCGTTTGTTTATCACTAACATATAATTGCAGGAAACCCGACGGTAGCAGCTGCTGGCATGAGACATGTCAACTCACAACCCCATGCTCACACTACATATTCCTAAACAAAGACATCATGATAACTGAAAGACCTACAACAAAGCTTCCGCAACTCTGATGCTTGCTATCATGATACAGAAAGGTGTGAGCATGCCGGTCCGAAGGTCACAACATCACATGAAGGCAATACTTCACAACAAGGATGATTAAGAGATTTACTGTGGCTGATGATCTCAAAGAAAGCTCAAAGATCACACAAGTCAAAGGAACTATGCTCTAAGATCACTACTTGCCGTACAAAGAGAGCACTTGAAGAATCAAAGACTACGAGCTAGAGTCAAAGATCAACTCATGGAATGCTAGGATTCAAATTGTATTTTCTGGGGTGACCTCCCTTAGGGGGAGATTGTTAGGATTAAGAAAAAAGACTCGGTCACCCCATGTATTTCTTATTTAGCATAGCTCGTAGTGGGTACAGTAATCGTATGATTTATGGTGTTGGGTCGGGTCTTTACCCACTGTAAGCCCACACTATAGCCCATTTTATGGGCGTGAAGACCAAAATTTATGCTTATAAATAATACTAAAATTCCTATTGCAAGCGACGACGAAGTAAAACGTTTTTATAAACCTTCCTTAAAACCCGGAGTCGGATTTACTAAACCAAAAATGAGATCTAAAACTCCTCCTCCAAAAAGAGCTAATAATCCTCAACCTCGGTCAAAAACACCACAACCTAGGAGAGATCAAGTTAGACAAAATTACCCTAATAATAATCATTCAATGTGGAATTATTCACAACAACCAAACTTCTCTCCGTGGGGAATATGTCCACCCTATATGTATCCGAATCAAATGCAACATATGCAAAATATGTTCGGGACTAACAATTTTGGACCCATGAGACATTGGGGACCAAGTGGTTGAGTCGTTACAACATTTTAGTGGAGTTGTTCATGAACATTTCTTGGAATCCGACGAGTGAATACATTCTTAAAATCTTATGACGGGTTTACCAAA
The DNA here is from genome assembly GCA_026074375.1 of Tanacetum coccineum. Classification (NCBI taxonomy): domain Eukaryota; kingdom Viridiplantae; phylum Streptophyta; class Magnoliopsida; order Asterales; family Asteraceae; genus Tanacetum; species Tanacetum coccineum. The sequence goes on from BQNB010123002.1 coordinate 16,482, forward strand.
AGATTTCTCCTTCAAAGCTTACTCACTTGAAGATGTTGAAGAAAACACATTGTAGGCAAAGGTATGTCTTCTTTCCAAACTTCTTAGAACTTAGATTATGTGTTAAATGTTAAATGACTATATATTATTATGCTACATGTAGTATATGCTAAACACATAAGTTATAGTTAATAGAATATAATTTGAGCTTGTGGAAATAGTGTAGTCACTAGAAATGCCATTTGTTGGTCTTCTAGAATTAAGAGAATTTGTTCATTATGAACTCATCTCTCACGTAGTTGAATTAGGATTCTTTACATACCTCTATAAAATGGAAATCTTCTATGTCCACTAGTAGCGAACTCACGTAGATGAAGAAAAGTGAGTTAGTGGGTAATTATTAACATAGAAGTAGGATTAGTTTTACATCTTACGCCGGAAAGGCATGATATCAAAACACTATGGATGAAACAAACTTCCTTCGACTACGACGTCCGCCTCGTCTACACGTCTACAATCATCTACGACTATCGGAACCGTCTTATCAAGTTTTGACTCCGTTCCATTATTCTATCGTCACGTATTAATCATCTCTCAAACACTCCAAATTGTGACAATTAATTATTTCATCCGAAGTAATTAATTTATTCAATTGACAAGAAGTTGATTGAAAACGTCACTAAATCCTCGTTAAATCTTCTCTCGGCTTGACAACTTGATTATCTCATCCGAAGTAATCAAAGTACTTTTAATTAACGAAAGGTTAATTAAAATGTCAATTAAATTTCGTCAATCATCTCTAAACCACCTCTCGATCCAAAAATCTTGACAACTTAATTGTTTCATTGGAAATTATTTAAGTTTACTTAACTTAACGAAAAGTTAATTAAAAGTGTCAAGTATTTTTCTCTCGTCTTCAACTTCATTATTTCAACAACTATATTATCTAAAATAATATTGCTAGTAGCTCCCGACGTATTTTGATAATTGTACATTTACAAAACTAATCAAAATCGAAAAACAATTTTTTTTCTTAGATAGGCGGCCCCCTTATACTTAAAGGGACCGGCCGTGTTAATGTGGGCGGCCCCCTTAATTTTATAGGGACCGGCCTATTCAAATTGCCAAACAACCCTTCCTTCTGCAAAATTGATTACCAAATACTCATTTAAAATTTCCTTCTTCTTCCTGCTACTTATATGACGAAAACACACACATAAAACCATTAAAAATCAAACCTCTAAACACCTAATCGATCATAATTCGCAAGGGGCAATCACCAACAACTCGATTGACAACACCTATTGTAAGATTCACCATACTTTTCTCTTTCAATTTCATCCAATTTTGCTCTTAATCAAAATTGGGTATTTTTCATAATTTTTGTATCTTTTATATTTTTATGATTAGGTCTAGGAAATCCATAACTATAATGATTCCCGTAGTCATAGGAATTCAAAAATTTCAATAGGACTGAGTCACAGTTTTTTTTGGTTCGAAAATTTATAAAATATGTATTTTTTTGAATTTTTTTAACTAAGAAATTTTAAAACAAAATTTTATACATTGTTGATTTATGTCAAAAACACGTTAAAATAATTATACATTGTCTATCGAAACATACATACCTAAATGTTTATTTTTCAAATCAATGGATAAGGTTTTATAAAAACAAAGGGGTGTTTGGTTCATTTCTTAGGATCGGTTTTTAGGGTCGAAATGACCATCATTATATTTTTGTCACTTGTATAAACACTTAACTAACTTGTATAAGTCATCAAGATATATAATTCATATATATATATATATATATATATTGATACATTTTATAAAAAGTATTAAATAAAGGGGCGTTTGGTTTAACGTTTTAAAACATAGTGTTGAGTCAAAACAAACACCATTTAACTCTCGTCAAGTCAAAAATAATGAACTTATATTTGTCAACAAAATATACAACTTAACGTATATTTTTTAATAATTTTAGTCAAATCTTGTTTTGATAAGGGGGTGTTTGGGTCACTTCCTTGGTGTTGAAATATATAACTAATATATATATATATATATTCTTCGACACCCTAGATTAAGTGAAAAATAAATTAAGGAACATATGAATTACTTCTTAGGTCTTTATTTTTAGAGTCAAAGTAATCCTTGTCCCACATTTGTCGTTTTTCAAAACTTTATTTTTCTTATTTTTTACTCTTTTAATAATTTATTCGTTGTTATCTTGTTTAGGTGATAAACATGCCTCGAGCAACAGTTGGTGATACCTCTCTTACCCGTTCTTACATTCCTAAAGTATCCCAAACACCCGGTATTTCTCCTACTATCACACACTTCTACAAACCTATCGAAGATCGATGCATTCATGAGGGTAGAGTTGTTGATCAACTTTACTACACATCTGATCACATCGATCGTTGTTTTTCTAAACATTACGTCTCAATCTTGTCTTTACGAAAATTATTATGCCAATTAGTCCTCGTTTTTATTATGGACTTTTATAGTCAAGTCACCCTCAAAAAGATGACTCCGGCGTCATTCTTATCTCTTTCATGATTCAAAACGAATTCATCACTCTCTCTCTCGCATAATTCGGTCAAATTCTCAGAATTCCATATAATGGTCAAGCCGTTATCACAAACAAATGGGACCTTGCATCTCTTGCATACTGTTAAGAGACTGAGGGACCATATTATACCGATCTTCCTACTCCCGATAATATTCGTCGATTTCTTCAATTGAATCGTGTCGAGTTAAACCGCACCATGAAAAGTCAAAATGTTATTCTCACTCCTAATTAAATTCTTACCAAAGAATTAAGTCAAGACATAAAGCGTTAGGAAGAAATCATTCGTGAGAATGTGTTCAGACTAGGAGGCCACCGCAACCATCTTTCGGCTAGTCTCGCTCACATGTTGTATTGTATTGTTGCCGAAGAACAATATAATCTTGCATATTTCTTTATTAAACGAATCGAATGTGCTCGGGCTACTTCAACCGCCAATCTTCCTTACGGCATGTTCTTGACTCGTCTCTATCGACACGTCATGGAACTTTATCCTCATCTTGACAATAGCATTTATAATGTCGTTGATCGAGTCATGCATCCACTTGCTCTAAAACGAACCCGAAAACCCCAAAGTGATCATGGAAAAGCCTGTCACTCTGTCTCATCAACTTTTGCCCATCATAACCGTAGATCTTCATCTCACCAAGGAGATGATGATGAGGATGATGGTGCATCTCGTGCTAGTACCCCATCTCCTACTACTTACCTAAACTCTCTCGAACCTCTCGATTACCAACAATACAACATTCCTACTTCTTCTGAACAAAATGATGAACTTCTCTTTAAACGTCAAACCGACTTGCTCAATCAAACACAACGAATGCATAAGGAACTTAGAGGTGGATTCAAATCGTTTGGCAAGGCATTATAAGGAGACTTCGGGAAGAAAAAGAAATGAAGATGTTGAAGGATGATTAGCTTAGTAGAATAATATGTTTAAGACTTTATGTGAACTTATGTTTATGTTTAATTAATTGTGTGATGACAACCCGACTTAGTCGGAAGAACTTGAACTTGTTTAAGCTTGCTTAGGACCTTTAATTTCTACGAATCATTAGTATGCTTTTATAATTATGCATCCTTGTTATACATATTTTTTTGGTTTGTTGCAAACATACATGATATACTTGATTTCATGCATAT
>BQNB010123003.1:0-20175 GCA_026074375.1 Tanacetum coccineum
GATAATATCGAGAATCGGGCTCGATAGATAATCTAATATTGTATATGTTTTGGGTTTAATCCCAAGCAAAACCCGAGCCCGGGTCCTAGTTAAATATCCCGCGCGTCACATTAAATGTGTAGGGGTATATATATATATATATATTTAGATATTTTCTTTTCAGAAAATATCTCATATATATAGATATTTTCTTTTTAGAAAATATCTAGTTTTCATTTTCTAAATCTATTTTCTTTTTCTCTCTCAACTCTCTCTCTCCTCTCTCTCTCTCTCTCTAAACAATCTCTTTTCTTCTCTTTTCTAGTTTCTTGCTTTGATTCGTGGTTCGGGTTATGAAGTGAAAGTGTACATCGGAAACCAACATAAAACATCATTTTCTGTAAATATTATTACAGAAACAAAACATCTTTTTTTGGTTAAAATAAGATTATTATATCATTAAAAATATTAAAATAAAATATCTTTTTTGGTTTTTTGAATTCGAACACACTTTAGGCAACTTTCTCCCAGTCTTTAGTTTAACAACTTTTCTGAAAATATATACATATGACCCGTTAGAAAAAGCAATACATGGACTTGGATCTTTGAAGAGATTTGGCTTGTTATTGCTGCTTGAAATTAAACTTGATGGAATTTTCTTACCATCGACCCGAAGAGTTTGATCAACTCCATTAGTGACTGCAGACATAGCATCCGAGTTACTTTGCTTGACACAACGGGCATCAACAAAAGCTGCAAACTTGATCTGCAAAATATCCATTTTTTAAGTAAGACAAAAAGATAAAGCACATCGTGTTCCTATTATAAGACCAAGCCTGTCAAGATCTGATTACAAAAATATTCAGTTTCAATGATTAATCTAATTAATCAAACAAAATGATTCCAAAAATTGGTTTAGTTGTCAAACATAGGACATAAGCACCCCTTCATATTCCTCACTCTTTATCAGTGTTTAGTTGTCAAATTGGATTCTCTAATATCAGAGGCTGCTGCACAGTCATTTCCCTAATAACTTATTTATGCACTTCATTCTCCTAATAAACCGTACTTGTGGTAACAAATTACTAAAAAATCATATAAATACATTAAAAAACAAAATTAGCAAACAACTTTGTTATCATATAACGGATTTTGGTACTGGGTGAAATGGTTTGTAGCAGGTTAGTTTGACCAAAATCATAATTTTTCTCCAAAGATTGTTTAAAAGATGGAAGCGAATAAAAAAAAGAAGATCAAAAACCTAATGGAAAACCCACTGCTGGTAGTGTACAATTAATAAGGGTGAGTATAATACTTAAAAATCGCTCAAGCATTCTTGTGATTCGGTCCATATATTGGTGTCATCCATGTATTTGTGGCCAACAATACAAAATCATATCAACAATCAGATAATACATTTGGGTCATAATATAAGCAGTAGTCCGAAAGATATAATGATCGGCATTAAACGTGTGCAAAATACAGAAAGGTAGCAACTTAGAGGTGTCCAAAATATGACTTGTACTTCCGAATACAAACAGCTTATCTTCGATTGTAGTGCAACTCTGATTGTCTCTGGGCAATTATCAACACATAAAACAGCAGTTGATAAAATTTAAGTTTTTTTAATCATTTTACACACACAAACACCACTTAAATTTTTTTAAACCTTATGCTTACGAACCCGGACCAACCTAAAACCTTTTGCATTTAAGTTACTACAATTGCTTTTTGAGATAGTCAGATATCCTTATTCCTTTCGAAAGCCAAAAGAAAAGCAAATGAGAATACGTAAATGTAAAGACACAATTTGTATTGCAAAATTTTATTAGTTTCAAGTGGCCACTGTGCTTGAACATTACTTTGCATAAATCCACCATTTTATGGCATTTAAGAAAACCTTCACAACAAAGAAGTCCATACCTTATAGATACTGGTACTAAAGCAATATGAGAAATAAGTACAACTTAACTTTTTTAGCATCTTCTGGCTGTCCTTATTAGACAATTTTCCACTCTAAAGTTGTCCATCCCTAGTTTTCAAACTTTTAGATATGTTTTATTGAACCATCATGTGTGCATTATGCATCCACAATTACCTGAAATAATAAGTTTTAAAACTTTAGCTAAAGCCAACAGACAAACCCAGGAAAAAAAAACGAAAGAAAAACCATACCTTAATTATCATGACTTGAAACAGTTTGAAACAATTTGCTCTTACTCAGTCCAACAACCCCAGATTGCCACCCATAGTATATCATCTGTGGATCATCCTTATGTGAAATCAATTGCAAAGAACCCTTTTCTCGTTCTTTAATTGCATTTTTTCTTTCTTTCCATGGCCTCCTAGACGTCCACTCCTTGTACAAAAGATCATCATCTCCTTTTAAATCAGATTCCATGTTTGAGACCCGAATGGTGAGGATACCAACACAAAATAATAAAATCAATCTCCAAAAAACAACACACACAAAACACTTGGAGGTGTTTTCTCTTGATTTTGAATCAAAGATATTGGATTAGGTAATTGCTTGACTGGATTTAGCATCAATTGTGGATATTGATTTGATGATTTTTTAGGGTTCTGGTTTTGGGATTTGATGAGAGAAATAGGGGAGAGTTTTTTGTTTCTGGGTTTTGTTTACATTAAATGACGAAAGAGAAGATGGATGAATATATGCCGTTGAATAAAATGAATATACAGGTGTCATTGTTTCAGATTTTTTGGGCCAAGATCAGATATAGGTTGTAGATAATTGCACCCACAAAATGATTATGAATTTAAATTTTTTGATTTATTATTTATTTATGTACGGTTTTTGGACGAAAACCAAAACCGAACCGAAAATTTTGGGTTTTTCAAAAAGTAAAAACCGAACCATCGGTTTCTAGTTTCGGTCGGCTTTTTTGGTTTGGTTTTTCGGTTTTCGATTTTTTCGGCTCACCCCTAGTTGTAAGGGACCACAAGATTGAAGAACACTACCACCTGAAGCCACAGGCGCAATGCAGAAAGTCAGAGGTATTTTTTCCCCCTGTTTAATGTGTCAATTTGAAATCAATCATACATTCCAACATTGGACCATTATAAGATAAAAGACCAATGGAAAGTTATTAGCCTCTTTTCGCGTCACTGAAGTTTACCACACACGACTTTTATGAGTTTAAAACAATTTAACCTATTTCTATTTCATCTTCAGCTAACTCTAGAAGTTGTTTACACATTTGCCTTGGTGAAAGTAAATACAACCCACAGTAGACCCATTTCATTTTACCTATGTTAAAACCCCTCTTTTGGCTTAAGAATCTGATAAAATCTATATGGAAATTAAATTTGGAAACTATATGATTTGATCTTAAATAAAAGCTACAATTGGGCAAAGATATTTGGTAATATCAGGCAAGAAGCCTGCTACTATGGCAGACGAGGCTTAAATATCAAGTGGATGGTAATATAGTCTAAAATAGGTGAATATGTAGCCGTTGAAAAAAATTATGTGTGTATGGTATGGTATGTTTTAGATCTGTTATTATCTATGATATGCATGTTTTCCAATTTTCTAGAGGTAGTATATGTACACGATGGTAACAGGTAAAATTGGTTCAGGTGAAAGAGTTCCACAGTCTAAAATGGATTCATTTGACCCAAAGCTAGCCACGGCTAAGAGCTGCAAACATGGGTATATTGGAGGAAGGCTAATATTTTTATCCATTGCAAGTTTGTTGAGCGTCATGCTCCGGTTTTGTCCCTGTAGAGAACATACATTCCTTGCGTTACTTAACTGATTCATTCAAGGCATACATGTTCTATTTGTCTTATCAACGCAAGGTGTTCGTCAACGAAGAAAATCGCATATGGCTTGAAGGAAGAGCCCTAGGACCCGTATGGGCTTTCAGATAGGTAGCTAGACAAGCCGCAAGATTCAAGTTGTTTATATAGCGAAAGAGGATTGTGATACAGGGGAGCTTAAAGCCAATATAAGGAATTTTCTCTATGATCTTCGGGTGCAAGCGGAAGTGGTTGTTATCTCAATGAAGACACAGGACCACAAGGTCATGACGGTGGTGTTGGGCCTCAAACGCATATGGTTCTGCAGGTCAAAATCGGAAAAAAATTACTTAACGGAAATAAAGGACAATGGCAGAGAAATAAGGCAAATCGTTAACGACGGAGGGGAAATATGTGGTAGTGAATGAGCAACAGGTAAAAAGTTCCTATATACTACTATATGCGTGCCACTTATATGTGGGTCTTTTTTAATATATGTCGTATTCTTCAAGACTTTAGGAGTGGTTCTTGGATGTCTATCAGGGCTGCATTGGAACCATATGTTAATATCGATCACTTCTATGCTTCAACTAACTGAACAAGTTCTCAATCACTCTAGCTCATTAAGAGCATCTTTTTAACTGCTATGTATGTCAAAAGATGTTTCATATCCTACCTATTGAAGAGCTAACTTTAAAATTCTGGATGATCAGTTTTGGACTAAAAGACGACAAACATGGATGAGTCCCAATTGCTTTAAAGATCAACTGATACCATCAGCCATCATGCATGGCATAAGTGGACCATTGTTTGTGGTTATTCGGGTAGGCATATGATGTACTTAGAAGTTGAGTGGGATAGGTGATGGTGCACGAAAAAGTTCTATAGGTTCAGTGTCTAGCTGATTGCTTGGTCAGGGCTAATTGATGGGCGGGTAACGGGTCAAAACAAGTAACTATGCAGTTCGGGTCATAATGGGTTAAATCATGCTGGGCTGGACTTGTTTACGAATGCTTTGAAATATGTAATCGTATAAAATATCACAAAAATGTAGTATTGCACTAAAGTATTTGTTAGTTAATTAGGGGGTGTGTGTGATGTGATAATCCTAGATATCTTCTAGAATCGTGTAACTGTCCACTTTCCGTATAAAGTATTTCGACCCTATCAAAATGCCCAGGGTTGCACAAAATCTCTATCGGGATAAGACTAGAAGAGAATCACTTTGTGTTCTAGGCACACGATCAAAAAGCAGGAAGATTATAGGAATTGTATGTATTTTCGTTCTATTTAATGAGACTAATGAATCTGTTTATAAAACAGATTCTAGATGACAGTTAAGCAGTTAAAGTTGGTTAAAACCAATTTTTACAACTGTTTTTCAACAGTGTTGCTAGCATTACTAACTACTTAGTGCTAGCAGTACTAAATACTTAGTACTGCTAGCAGTACTAACTACTTAGTGCTAGCAGTACTAACTACTTAGTACTGCTAGTGGAAAATACATAGTACTGCCTGTAGTAAACCAACTTAGTACTGCTAGCATAGCAGTACTAACTACTTTAGTACTGATCTCTGCATTTTTGTCATGGTCGAAAACATATTAACTCAACGAGTGTGTACTCCACACTTCCCTAACTCGTATCCAAGCTAAGTATGAAATCTCATTAGTCTCTAGTAAATCGTCATTACCTAAATGGTCGTTGATAACACTAAAATCACCAACAGTTATTTTGGTATAAAGTACAAGCACATAAATTAGATTGAATGTATTCTTTGAGAATGTGAAGTATTTTCATCGACTTATATGTACGTGCTCAACTTTTATAAGTGTCGTGAACCGTTGCTTCTTAAAAACTTTACCTATTTTCTGCAATAGGTTTAGATTCTGACCCGACGAATTCTTTTTGTCCTTTGTGGTTAAAGAATTAATTTTAGAACTTAGTAACTCACTCTCAACCATACAGTCTACCTTGAGTGATATTTGCACCTCGCTGCAAATGATGGGTAGCATAGTATCAAAATGCAACATATCTACTGAAATTTATAATTGCATAATCCCGACTGATATTTGCACCTCGCTGCAAATGATGGGTAGCATAGTATCAAAATGCAACATATCTACTGAAATTTATAATTGCATAATCCCATATATGTTGAGCAAGTAAGAAGACGTGCGCTTAAAGTCTCACCCTTTTCTTGCGAATAGTTTAGCGAGTGGAATATGTTATGTTACCTTCTGATATTCATTATATATGTTCACGTCATGCAGACTCCCTGTACATTTATCACGTAGGAAAGCCATCTTTTGTTCTGCTTGCTGCTATGCAATTATGGGCAACACCAACACACACTTGGAATAAACCAAAAAACAAATCTCATGCAGCACGAGCAGGTAAGGAATATAGCTACTCTAAAGTTTTAAGTAGGGTAAAAGTCAAAAAATACCCACGAACTTTTTAAAATGTCCCGACATGACCAACGAACTAAATTTCGTCCTTACTAGACCAACGAACTTTCAAAATACTGTTTTGATATCACCCATATCATAAAATTTTACCGACACCGTGGCAGTATCTTACACTCTGGCACCGTTTTCTTTAAAAAAAATAATTAAACACGCACGTTGGATTTCCACCGAATAAGTCAATGCCTACCACGTGATGTTCACCTTCCCATGTACTCGTCTTTTTCTCCCGAAACTCCTATGCCCCATCTTCCAACCTAACACACAGCAACATCAATGGCTTATTTTCTCCAATTCATCATCATCATAATAATCTTCATATCTTCCACCACAACCACCATCTACGCCGCTCCCTACATCTCACCGGCGGAAGAACCACAACCATAAAAACCATGACCTGTCCACACCTCCTTAAACCTAAACAGCCCATGCTCGATATCAGTTTCTTAAAAACACTAGAGCCCCACAATCCTCGATAAGATTTTCCACTTAATATCCTTAGTCACTTTTATATATCAGAAACCCTTTTTATTTATTTAGTTACTAAAAAACTGAACAACCCTTTTTCAACCCATATCACTTCTTAAAAAACTGGGTTTTTTCGTGAGCAAATGTGGGGTATGGCTGTGATATGAGTTTTGTTGTGACTTGAAGGCTGACGTGTTTATGTGACGAGTTTGTAATGGGTTTTGTTTGACTCTCGAGTTAGTCCGAGATTAGTGGGTATGTGAGCTTTTGAGTTTGGTTGGGTTTTGTTTTGTGGTAAGATACCAGATGTGAGGGTGTGGTTGTAATATTGTTGTTTAATGTGTGATTTTGATTCTCGATTTGGTCCGAGGGTAGGATCCGGGTTATGTTCCTATGGTGATGGTTATATAGATCTCAACATGGGTTTTGAGACGAGAGCTTGAGTTTGTTAAATTCACACTTTTGATTGTGTGAACAGATTTGTGAGGATGTGACGTGAATCTGTGTGTTTTTTGTTTTTGTGAGTGATAGATTTTTGTTTTTGTGAGTTATTGTTTTTGTGAGTGATGATAGTCTAAATAAAAAATGGTTGTGGTGATAGAGAAGAAATGATCAAAGGTGACGTGGAATAAAAAAATTAAAAAATTAATGACGTGGATATATAGCCGGTCATATTGGTCATATTGTCACAAAACAAAACAAGATCGTTGGTCTAGTAAGGACGAAATTTAGTTCGTTGGTCATGTCGGGACATTTTGAAAAGTTCATGGGTATTTTTCGACTTTTACCCTTTTAAGTAAATGTTGTATAGCATAACCAATTATTTATTTTCCCATTTACAACGTAACAAGTGAATATGATATTTATTTAGATGCACTCAATCTGCATATCTCGCAATTGTGTTGCTGAGCAGGATTTGAGCTAACTTGATTAACGGTTTGGGGATGTCGTTGAGGCAACTTTTTCTTTTATTGTAATGGATTTAATTAGGAAAGGCACCTTTTCCTTTTAGGTTGCCTCTATGAATGCAAAACTTCCGAAGTGATATTTTATTTAGTTTCAGAACACTTAGATGCCTAGAATCTTAGTAACTCTAGAAACTATAACAATGGGTCAGTGGTAGAAAGAACTTTAAATTGTATAGGTTTATCCCAATGTCTACCGGTTCTTTTTTTACAGCCCCTTGCTTTACAGCCCCTTGCTTTCTGCTCTGAATTTTAAGGAAAACAGTTAGCCGAGCTTGAGCTCGACTATACGACCGTAGCCTAAACTCGCGCATGAATTAATAGCTTAGCATGCTAACATAATACAAGATTTCATGCGAAAGGACGATTCGAGGTAAACTCGAGGGCAGAAATAACTTGAAATTATCAAGGAGAAAGCTCATTAATCATGCTTAATGCGAGCTCAAATCAAGAGCTTGATATAGTCTCAGTTAAAGGAGCTCAAATCTGGATACGACTATAAAAGCTTAAATTGTGTTGCGAGTCATGTGTACAAATATGAAATAGCACTTACATATCACACAAAGGCTAAAAAAATCCAATAGAATTCGAGTCAAATAACTCATGTTTATTAGGAAGGTATAACAGATTGTAATTAATTAATAAACCCAACATTTATGTAAAGATAATGATTTCAAAACTGTAGGATTGATCTGCAAGAACAAATAGACTAATAATTACCAGCAAACAAATCACCAAATTGTGCTGACTCTCCTTAAGCCTTTTCTGAATCTTCCTTAATGACGTCATAATAACCCAAGCTTTTCGTCTCATAAACTTTCTCAACTTGAGTTTCTTCCTCATGTGCACCTTTTTCAACCTTAAGGACCATCTGCTACTTCCCCTCAACTGAATAATTTTTTTCCATTGCCACCAATGTCGTTTCTTAGCTTCTGATATGAAAATCGGGTGCAGGACTGAACACAGTCAAAAAAATAAGTAGGATTGCTCGCGTTGATATGCAAAATTATAAAAGGAAGAAGTGATAGGTGTAAGGTGTATATTACATCTTACGTAAAGGTTCATTTTATCTAAAGTTTCACACTCCTATAAAAGGAAGGAGTGATAGGCTGGAATTATAAAAGATCCAACACATCCAGCAGTGGATATTTTATACGTGTCCCTGCATTGATTTTTACAAGTTTTTAAATTTAAAGGCTGTTTGGACAGCTTTATATAGTACTTTATACGCTTTCTATGTGTTGTTTGGACAGTATTAAGATGGGTTGTTTGGACATGCTTATATGCAATTTTACCAACTTTAATATGCTGTTTGGACATAGCCTTTGAGTTGCACATAACTAATAGTTATACTCTCTATAAAATCAACTAGAACACAAGGTGATTCATTAGTTCATTTGTGCGGAAATTGGGCTTATCTATATATAATAGTTGAAGTCAAGTGACTGAGTTGTTTAGAATGTACAAATACTAAGGTATCATGCTTAGTAATAAAAAAGGTTAGATAAACAAGTTGAAACTGTAGCTTTTATTGGTCTATAGAATTTGAAATCACTAAATTCTAAATGCATATCTTCTCACTTCTATCTTAAGTTCATAACATTTAATGATTATTTGTGCATTTGCAGGAGCACTACAAACGTGTGCAGCTTTAACATTCAAGGACTAGATCAATAATAGAAACATTCATGTTTCATTTGATGCATATCTTATGTGCATCCAACAAACACATATAAAGTAAGGACTTCTGTATATGAATAATATGTATAGGTAAAAAATAATGTTAATTTGAGATGAAACTTAACATGAGCTATCATTATCTGTAAATGTGGAGTTCATTGTCATTTTTTACGTTTTGTGTTGTGCTTAGTTACTAGAAAGTATGGTTTAGTATCCACCATATGAGTATCTAGATCAATGGTTATGTGTCTTAGTTACTAAAATATACTAATGAAGTGTTGTTTTAACCTATTTGTAAATCGTACAATATATAAGGCCTATTTGTATTTTAGATTTCGTGTGTTGAAAGATCAGCACATGTAAAATGTTCTCTTTGAGCCTTCACCAGTTCACAATCATATAGTATGAAATATGTTTATGTAAATTTTACTTCGAACTTTCCAAATAACTATCTTAGCTGCATTTGGCTAAATCAAAACCGCTTTATACAATACGTACCGCAGCGAAGCGCGGGCTTCAAATTCTTGTTGAAAATATAAAGAGTTGTCCTATAAAATATTTTAAAAAGCATACGTCGTCGTCCTCGTCGTTGTTGTTGTAGTAAATATATGAACACATCTTCGTGATCGTCATTGCAATGGTGATGCGCAAGCTATTACAAGACAATCTTTGTCTACTAATCATGCTATTTTCGAGGAGACTGGGGTAACTTTTAAATGTATGGGTCTTTGGTTATGTGGAGTTTGTTTCAAAACGCATACTCTTCATTCTAAGTGTCGACATGGAAAGGGTTCTGATTTTGTGCCACCTCTTGATTGTGGTGACGTTGTTGTTAGGTTTGTGCTTTATGACCTTACCAAGCCACAAGTTCCTTCTTCTTCAAAGCAGTTTCTTCATGTTGATGATTTGGTGCAACACCAACATGGTGGTTTTTACTTTGGCTCTCCTTGATAGTTTGTTTTCTAAAGGGTTGTCCTAAGTGTCATTTGAGGTTCTCTCGGGTCTTGAAAGGAGCTCTTGATAAGGTGATTTGCACGCCCGATGACATCTCTTGCTAGGTTAGTTTGTTAGTCTTGCCTTTTTGTCTCCTTAAAATAAAACATTTTGACCGAGGAGTAATCTTGAGTGCAGGTCTGCTTTAGCGTCAATGCCAGAAAGAGAGTATTGTTAATGTCATTCGGTCTTGGAGTGTGTCGGGTGGTAGCTTGGAGCTTGTGAGGGAGATTTTAGCCAAATCCTCCTCTCCTTTTTCAAATGTTGATGAGTAAGACCTTGATTTAGGTGAGCATAATATCAAGCAATGTAAGAGGAATATTTGTGATGGTCATTATAATGCGGTAGTAAAAGTTCTTTCTTCTTTAGGAGTTGCATGCTACTCTTGAGGACTTAAAGACTAAGCACCCTTTCAAGCATGCTCCCACCTTGCCACATATACCTATTGATCATCATCACCTCATTGCATTTACATTTGTGGTTCTAAACATGATTAAGAGTTTTCCTTGCGAAAAGTCTTATAGACGGGATGGGTTACGTGCCCAGCACCTTATGGATTGCTTAAGTGGCTATTTCTGATGAGTTAATATCTTCTATCACCCAAGTGGTGAATCTCTTTATTAATGGGAAATGCCCCAAAATGTTGGGTGAGTATATATCTAGTGCTCCTCTCACACCACTGGTTAAACCGGGTGGTGGTATTCGTCCTATAGTCGTTGGTACTGTTTGGAGGTGTCTGGTTTCCAAGGTTAGTGTTTTATTGTTGGTCATTCTTTGGATGGGAATTTAGACGATCTGTAGTTCGGCGTTGGGGTACCGAGAGGAGGGAGGTTATTGTTGGGATTTTAGAAACTAGTAAACAACTTTACTACAAGTACGCAGCGGATGGATCTAGTTTGATATCAAGAATTAACACACGTATAAAGTAAGAAACACAAAACTTTATATTTAATGACGAAAGTCAATAAACGAGAATCTTGATCTTGAAATCTTTAGTGATTAAATTACCACCTATACGGTTGCTCACACAACACGTCAAACAAATACGCTATGATGCTAGTCGTTACCTCACGTACTTCAAACACCAAGTGTTTACCTACCTTGTATCTTGTACCGAAAACCAAACAACCTTTGTAGCTTGAACCGAAATCAAAGAACCCAAATTAGGGTTGGATCGAATTCGGCTAAAGAAGAAACCAAGGAACCGAAAACCCTAAGATGTGTATTTGTTGTTGTCGAACTTAGGAGAACAAGGAAAACCGAAAATCCTAGGTGGGTTGTTATTCGAAATCGCCATGGAAGGAAGTAGAACCGAAAACCCTAAGATGGGTATTTTGGTTCGATCAGTTTGAGGGAAAAAGAGAGCACCGAAAATTCTTAGGTGATTTTGGTTTTGTGAATGAATCAATTATGAGGCTATGGGTGGGTGTTTATATAGGCACCAAACCCTAGTTCTAGATAAACTAGAATACCTCAAATCCTTTCCTTATCACAACACTTATTCCCTTATCATAAAAATTGATCCCAAAACCCCCTTCTAGAAGCTATATGGGTCGGCTACAATGGGACTCCTATAAGGTTCGGGCGTTGTCAATTTTAGTCCCTTTGGTTTATATATTTAAACACTCGTTAAGTTAGTTATAAAATAAAAATGGTAACTAACGGTTATTCAAAATCATTTCGTGAAGCATATTAAACTTTCAATAATAAATAAATATATATTAAATGTTTAATAAACGTACTCTTCGTGTCTTAACGTGTTTGCCCCCAATAGGCTCACGTACTTTTTAGTTGTATAACATGCGTATCCAACTACCATATTCCAACAGCTCCCACTTGGGAGTTGGAGTAGCACATCACATTCATACCAACAATGGAAACGTCTAGCAACACTCCATTATTACTACTAGAAATACTTGATTTGTTGTTTCAAGAAAAACTCTTAGTATAATGGTTATGTATATCTTGCTATTATCATCCCTTTGTTACATATATAGTCAATCCATAGATATGGATCCTAACTCATTCGATATAGTTTAACTATTTCAGTTTCTCGTTATAGAAGTTAATTCAGATATACCAAATGTAATTAAGAATCATCTTAAATTACCCTTTGGGTACGGCCATACAATTATCTGATTACATCTAGAGAGGGCGCAATGGTATCATTCTGCACATATCAAGTGTAGGAACAAATTCTTTGTTGACTACAAGTGTTGTGGATGCCGCTTCACATCACTTTCAATAATAGCCTTTATAACTACCTTTTTCAGGATAATGTTTGACTTATAATTAAAAAATGATATCCACGCATACATAAATTGTTTGTATCTCAAGTCTAAGGATAACTTATTTAACCATTTCCGATATCTTACTCATGACAAGGATCCAAAAGTAAATATTCGAAGGTTGGGGTGTCCAATATGCATCTCTTGTGAATAACATATGAGTTTGGTGGAAACAATCTATATATTCAAGGAATATAACCGTCACTCACATTTGCCTTAATGTAACAATATTCCCATATTGTTAATCGACAATGGACATATTTATAATGATAAAACATTCAAGGATTAAACATGCAAATATAAGATAACAATTATTATATGAATGAAAACAAAACACCAAGTATCTTTATTCATCAGAAATTAAAAAAATTGTCTTACAATCCCAATTATCCAAATACCAATAAAACACAGATTTATATGAGACTACTAGCTGGAAGCATTCCTATATTCTTAGTATGTTTTGAATGCTTGAGGAAAGGTAAAGCCTTAGTAAAAGGATCAGCTAAGATATCATCTGTGTGAACTTTTTCTAACTTTATATCACCAAATTCTATAACTTCACGAAGGTAGTGAACTTCGGCATGGTAATGTTGAGCACATTTAGTGATTCCTAATTCATTAGCTATAGCAATGGCTCCGGTATTGTCACAATACATCTTTATGGGTTCTTCAATTGTGGGAACAACGCCAAGCCCAGAAATGAATTTCCTAACCCAAACCGCCTCCTTAGAAGCGTTCGAAGCTGCTATATACTCAGCTTCTGCAGATGAAGTTGCGAAGATGCTCTGCTTTGTACTCTTCCAGTCAACAACACCTCCATTTAAAACGAATACATATCCAGTCTGAGACTTGCAGTCATCAACGTCTGTCAGATATCCAGCATCAGTGTAGCAAGAAACCCTGAGCTCTCGTTTTATATCACCTCCGTAAACAAGAAACATATCTTTAGTATTGCGAAGATACTTCAGAATATTCTTAACAGTAGTCTAGTGTAGTTCCCCTGGATTCTGTTGAAATCGGCATGTTATGTTCTGAGCGAATGCAACATCAGGGCGAGTGCATCTCACAGCATACATAATGGATCCCACAGCCGAGGCATATAGAATATTCTGTATGCGCTTCACCTCAGCAGGTGTTGAAGCACCTTGTGATTTACACAATTTCAGCTTATTTTGCATGTGGATACTTCCACGCTTGGAATTCTCCATGAAAAATCTTTTCAAGATTTTCTCAGTGTAAGCACTTTGACACAAACCAGTTAACCGCCTTGATCTATCTCTGTAGATATTGATTCCAATAATATATGCAGCTTCCCCTAGATCTTTCATAGCAAAACACCTTCCAACGTAGGATTTTACATCTTGTAACATTGGAATGTGATTTCCCATGATTAACGACATATAAGATTAGGAAAGTAACATTACTCCCACTAGCTTTCATATATACACACGACTCATCACGATTTTGAGTGCAACCAAATTTATTTATTTCAT
Source organism: Tanacetum coccineum (assembly GCA_026074375.1). Classification (NCBI taxonomy): domain Eukaryota; kingdom Viridiplantae; phylum Streptophyta; class Magnoliopsida; order Asterales; family Asteraceae; genus Tanacetum; species Tanacetum coccineum. The sequence goes on from BQNB010123003.1 coordinate 14,099, forward strand.
CATCAAATCGTTTATTCCATTGCCTTGATGCTTGCTTAAGTCCATAAATGGAACGCTTGAGCTTACATACTTGGTTTGCATATTTTGGATTGACAATACCTTCAGGTTGTACCATATAGACTTCTTCTGAGAGATGTCCATTGAGGAATGCGGTTTTGACATCCATTTGTCAAATCTCATAATCATAAAAAGCAGCTATGGCTATAAGAATCTTAATAACTCTAATGTCTGCATCAGGAGAGAAGTTTTCTTCATAATCAACCCTGTAGGTTTGAGTGAATCCCTTCGCTACAAGACGAGCTTTATAGGTGTATACAGCTCTATCCATGTCAGTCTTCTTTTTGAAGAGCCATGTGCTACCAATGATTTTACCATTAGGAGGAAGATCAACTAAGTCTCAGACTTGGTTATCTTTCATGGATTGTATTTTCACATTCTTAACATCTAGCCATTTATCAGATTCAGGATCCAACAATGCAGATTTGTAGTTAGCGGGTTTATTAAGATCCCCAACTCATGCTCCTCAGCATCGATGTATAAGCACATACGATCTGGGGCATGTCGTGTCCTTGTAGACCTACGAATGGGATTGATATTACTTTAAGGTTCATCAATTTCTTGATCATCCTCATCATGATGTAAGCTAGTGTTTCCATAAGGATGCGTATCTTCTTCTTGAATTATTTCAAGATCTTCTAGACTCCTACTTGCTTCTTGAGTTATAAGACTATTCTTAAAGAATTCAGCATTCCGAGCAACAAGTACATTGTTCTTATTTGGGTAGTAGAAAGAGTAACCCATTGTTTTCTTTGGGTATCCTACAAAGATACACTTAATAGATCTAGGTTTTAATTTGTTAGGTTTGGTAAGTGTAACACGCTTAACAAGTGCCTCACTACCCCAAACTTTTAACTAAGACATATTAGGGGCTTGCCCATGCCATACTTCGTATGTTGTCTTTTCAACCTTCTTAGTTGGAACCATGTTGAGAATGAGTGCATGATGAGGTGTTATTTTATACACTTTTTCGGGGCTAATCCCCAAAATTGTGCATTTATGCCCAAAATAGGTACTTAATCGTTCCTTTTTAGGTATTTCTCATTTGGAAGGCATTTGGATGAATTACACGTGACTTAGGCTCATTTAGAGAAGAAACGGACAAGACTACGGACCTACACCAACATTGCTCAAGAATTTCTCTATAGTGGCTGGAGACGGCGTCACAGATACAACGTGACGCCGTCACAACGAAGACCAAGACGGCGTCACAAGATTCCACGACGGCGTCAAAGCATACGACCCAGCCCAATATCTAGAATATTCTATTCATGACGACGTCACAATTAAAACGCGACGCCATCACAACGATTTTCCTATATATACAAACCCGAATTTAGGGTTTTAAGTGTGTAACTTTAGAATAAAAAGAGGGTACGAACCCTAGTTCGTTTAGCGGCTGTTAGGGACGAATTTAGGGCCTAAAAACCTTATTGTACTTCCTCAAACTCATGTTTTAATCAAGTAAGGTTTATTTAATCATTCAATATGTCTATGTGTTGTTTGATTCCTCTATGTTCTTGCTTTGTCTATAACATGCTTGGCTAAACCTCCTATTGTGTTTATTTATGATTGTATGAAACATAGAATGTAGATCTTAGTGGTGTTGCTTCTTGTGATGGATGTGCATGTTAGGCCTTAGAAAACCAGCTTTTATCTGTATCGTTATTGATATGTCTAGGGAAACGTGATTGTGTAGAAATGATACCATCGGGTAATAGTCTTCATACTACCTTGCCACCTAATATGGTTGATCCAATTTTAATATATTTCACATGTACTTAGTGTACCCCTAGGGGCCTTGTAATAGTCTTCATACTACCTTACTTGTGCGTTGCTCTAGCGAAATACTAAGTAGACGGCGTGTTCGTGTAATTCATTCATGACTTAGGAAATAATTACATAGATCATCACATGTGTGACAAGGCAACAACACTAAGAGAAACAATCTAGGGAGTAATACATGATTAAATAAACACAGTCTTTTATCTTATTGTTATCACAAGTAGCGTAGTCGTTATTTAGTTTAAATAGCTAAAACCAAACCAATCTCTCCAATTATATGATTTACTTGCTTTCTATAAAACATAAAATCACAAAAATAATCTTCCCTCAACCTCTAGAATTCTGTTAGACCGTGATCAAGCCTTCCCAACCTATTCCTCGAGTGAACGATAACAACCCCCTGAGTCTTGCCTATACTACTACTACAACGATTAGGTGCTCTGCCTAGGGAGTTGTAAAACTTCTTGTTGAAGTCTAATGACGACCGCATCAAGTTTTTGGCGCCGCTGCCGGGGAATAGTTAGGTTTAGATCATAGTTTAGCTTAGTTCTACTCGCTTGAATCCTTTCAAGTGAGAATTTAATTCCGCATATTAGATTTCTTGTAGTCTATCTTTTCTTTGTGTTATTTGTTTCGTAACCCATTCTCATCAACCACCATGGGAGACGAGAATCCTATCCGTACTCTAGGAGATTACTCCAAACCTAGCCACGAGGGCTATAGGAATACCATCGAGCTCCCCGCAGGGAACAACGTGGTACCTCTTCGATCCGACACCATCTGGTTGGTGCAAAACGGATGCTCATTCCATGGACTTCGGTCCGAGGATCCAAACCAACACCTCAAGGATTTTCTTAAACTTGTGGACTCACTTGACCTTGACGGTGAAAATAGGGAAAGAACGCGCCTGCGTTTATTTCAATTTTCCCTTCGCGATCAAGCTAGCAATTGTCTTGAACGCCTTCCAGCAGGATCCATCTCCACATGGGAGGATCTTACTACCCGATTCCTTGCTCAATTCTTTCCACCGGGAAGGACCGTAAAACTCCGCAACGATATCCTGATGTTCCAACAACATCATGAAGAATCTTTATCCGAAGCATGGACTCATTTCAAGGACTTACTACAAAAAGTCCCTCATCATGGCATAGACCTTTAGCTCCAAGTCCAAATTTTTTAAGAACATGTCAATCCCGTCACAAGACGAACCATTGACCAATCGGCCGGTGGTAAACTTCGTGACCTCAACGCCGAAGAATCCTGAGAATTATTAGAGGACCTCGCCCTCTAAGACAACAAAAGTTGGAATGACCCAATGGATTTCGCTAAGCCGGTCAAGGCAATCGCATTACCTCAAGATGTCTCGAGTACATCCGACCGCCATCTAATCGAGCTCGAAAATCAAGTTCAACGCTTGATGGAAGCTTATCTTGCTTCAACACACCTTACTCAAGCGAACAAAATCACTACCCCATGTGAAATCTGCAGTGGTCCCCACGACACTCATGATTGCATGGAAGATCCCGATCAGGCTTGTGTTGACTACGCATCTTCGCGTACGAACGAAATGGGAAGAAAGAGGTTCACCCCGAACCAAGGACCAAGGAGTTTCAATGATGCCACCAATACTTGAAAGGACAAACCAAATTTTAACTGGGAGCGAACTCAAACATTCACAAACCCACAAAACAAATCAATCTCCATCTACTCCTCTAGTTATCAATTAAGGCTTGAAAAGGCGTTACTTGATTTCAACTCTAACCAAGAGAAGAGGTTATCTCACCTACGAGCCCAACTCGAACAACATCAGGACGACATGATCGAAAAAATTAACCTTCTTTGGAAAACTGTCTCTAAAAAACTCAATGACGTATCTACCCCTGAAAATGCAGGAAACTCCATGGCCCACAAGAGCATTGCAACAATCAGTCATGACGAAAGGGAGGAGCTCAGAAAGAAAGGAATCAAAAGCCCGCCAAAATTGTTCTCCCCGAAATACCTCTCCCGCATCCATAAAAGAACTAAAAAAGAATCCGTCAGCCCCAAAACGCGTTCACTTCGTCAATTCAATCGTCATTCTCAACATAGACAGTGATACGGAAGAAGAAGACATCTCTTTAACCAACGCACACGAGCACGAACTCGGTAATGTGGTAAGAAGAAGTGAAGAGGTAAAGGAGCAAGGCAACCATGTCAATAATACAACTTCCTGAATTGTTGTGTTCAGTTTTAGTTTATATTTGTAATTATATTTTTTTTTAAATCAATATTTTCATTCCTTATAATAAGAAACTAAAATCAGATTAAAGTGTTTGTGGGTTAACCAAGTCGAACCTAAGTCCATTTCGAACTGTACTAGAAAATAATTTGTTTCAGCGAGAACTTATTTTGGCGTGTTACCTAATCCGCCCATATTTGCCACTTCTAAATTTCTTCATTCAAACATTTTAAAAAACTGATTATTTTGTTGCTTTTGAGCAGGTTTAAGGTTTTGGGTCCGGACGGGAGTGCATATGTGCATGGGCAAGATGTTCAGATTGGTGGAAGTGATGTATAGAAGACACCATGATTAAGTCTCGTTTTCTGCTTTTAATTGTACAATACACATAGCATTTAATTCACGTTGCTCTTTAGCGACATATAGCCTCCCAAACTACTAATTCAAAATAAAATGAAAGTGCCTAGCTATAAACATATACAATTGTTTGTCAACAACAGACAACAAAATATGAATCACCAACAAACAAACAAACAAACAAAAGCAAACAAGGTGATATATGGATCATTACAAGAGGAGTTTGAGCATCAAGTTCAAGATTAAGTTCAACAGGTTAAACGTAAAAGGCAATTAAGCAATTCAAAATAAAAAACAATGACTCGCACACTTCATCATCATCATCATCTGCTGTTGCTGCTGATTTCTTCATCATATCATCTTGTGTTTTTTCTTTTTAGGTTCCTCCTCATCAATATCGGGCGATAATATCTCAATATGGTCATCCTATTGCCTCATATCAGGCCTCGCCATAGGCTGAAGTGGTAAGATTACCTTGGCTCGGCTTGGTTGTCCAATGGGGGGTAATTTCTCAATATGGCATGGCCATGCCCTGAAATCAGGCTCCTTCAACACGGACTAGAATAAAAATCATAATACCTTTCGAAACCGTCCAGTGCATTATATGGTGGCACATAAGGTTCCTCAAGGGGTGCATCCACCCATGTATTATGCTCTTCCTGTCGCCTCATATCAGGCCCCGTCATAAGATTCAGTGGGAAAATTGGCTTGGCTTGGCTTGGCTTGGTTGTCCAATGTTTTGACTAGGCGATAATTTCTCAATACAGCCTGGCCATGCCCTGAAATCAGGCTTCGTCAACGCGGGATTAGAACAGAAATCATAATACCTTTCAAAACCGACCAACGCATTATATGGTGGCACATAAAGTTTCTCAAGGGGTGCATCCACCCATGTATGTTTTCTAAACCAATGTTGTTCATCATCATGTTTTTCAATAGGAGCTTAAGATGTAAACTGTGTATAAAATCTTTGTGCGTCAGCCGGCAAAGAATGAATGCTAGACAACAATGTTGGATTATGGTAGTTGGATACGCACATATACGACTAGAAATGTGTGAGCCTATTGGGGGCACACACGTAAGACACGAAGAGTACGTTTATTATGTAATTAATATATATACTTGTTATATATTTATTAATTATATAATATGTTTCACGAAATATATTTAACGGTAATTAGTTTAACCTTTAGACGTTATAAACTAATTAATACATGTTAAATAAAAGGAGAAGGGTTAAAGTGTCTGTTTTAAAAAGTGTAGGATTACTAAACAATAACTTGGAGTAGGGAGCAAGTTTTTGTTTAGGGTTTGAAGGCTATATATACAATACCCTCTCCTCTCATTCGGAGGATCCCACTCTTGTTTTATACGATCAAAACACACGACGCAAATCAATAAATAAAACCCTTCACATGGGAACTTTAATACAGTTACATGTTGCATGATATCTCATGATGCATGGCAAAGTCATGATGCATGCTAAACACATGCGTAAATCCTTTTCTTCCATTATAAATCATACATTTACCATTGTATTCTACTGTACAATGGGCTCTCAGTTTGGGCCGGTCCAAAAATTTTTTTTTTGCACAAAATAAGGGAAAAAATATTACAAAAGTACCGATTCAACTTTAAAATAATCGACATAGTCACAAAC
>BQNB010123004.1:0-19925 GCA_026074375.1 Tanacetum coccineum
AAAACGTAAGGTCTTATCTAGAATAACGCTCAAGAGAGCAAACCTAAAAGCATCGACACTAACACTTCGCCAACGGGTTACGAAAACCAAGGGATATACAACCAAGGGAGTACTAATCCACACTAATATGTTAGGAACAATTAGCGCTTAAAAGAAACGTTTGATACTCATACGAGTAATCAATGCAACGAAAGAACTAACGAAACGCGCCTATAATCGAAAGAGCAGATTCCGAACAACCAATATACATCGAGACGTCGAATAGGAAAAAAAATCAGGTATCCTCACTAACAAAGTACGATGAAGGGATGCTAAGCTTAGACTTAGGAAATCCGAACAAACAACCGAGCAAACGAGCAACCTCTATAATAGCAATACTAGGTATCCACAAATACTAGATAGAAGGGAAACTTACTATCTCTACAACTCAACTTAACATATCCTCCAATTAGAGTAAGAGAATAATTCTTTATCCATACCAACGGTCTTAGAACCAAACCAAAAAGTATCGTCACCTTTAGACAAAGGAAAAAAATCAAAACGCCGAACGAAGAACATAGAACACCAGTTCTATGATAACACCCTAGAATACCAACACGAGCGTTGGATATCTCAACGAACAACGAGCTAACGAACCAACTTAAGAATTGCGACGACAATACCAACAGGTATCCGATGTATCCGCAAATGATAGATAAAAGGGAACCTTACCATCTACGCAACCCAACCTAATATAATCGCCTAATCGGTTAAGAGAGGAATTCTCTAACCACACAACCATCCTCACAGGATCTCACATCACATCTACACTACCATCTACACAACTATCCAGACTTACATCCTTACATAATACATACAAGCAACAATGATCAATGCAATCAAAGTCACAAGTCCACGTGTGTGTTGCCTTTATAATTATGTTCGCGACCATAATTATAATTGCACCTTTTTCACACGTGTACTTACTTCCAAGACCACACATCTCAATGATAACACACATCTACCACATAGCACTTAATAATAATCCAAATATAACTCAAACATGATAATCCATCTAACGAACCATAAAATCCCAATCGACCAAACAAAACAGAAGTCACATCGTGACCTAAAATATAAAAGCAATCCTCGATTATAGCAACGTATCAAGGTAGAAAATGAAATAAACTTATGTTGGGCCTCGCTTGGGTTTGACTTTTCTCTCTCAAAAGTCACCCAACTCCGCGGGTCCAGTGAGGTAAACAATCTCCCAACGATATCTCCTAGGGGTAGGGGAAGACATGACTAAAACAATAACAAAGGGGTATATACTATTAGATCCCCATAATGAAAAAGTATATATTTCATATTATATAGTAGTAATTCAAAATAGAAAGAATTTCAAAGCTTTTAGGTAGCGGGAACATACGGTATATACGTACACAAACACTTATGCCCTAAAATGCAACTATATGAGGGACCCTTAAGCTATAGTCTAGGCTCAACCACCTAGTTCTCTATAACCAAAGGCTCTGATACCAATCTGTCACACCCCGCCAAGGCGGAAACGCGAGGCGTAAACAAGAATGGATATCATCACAACACATGGTGTCTATATAGAGAATACTAAAATGAAAACTAAAGTAAAGCAAAGACACAAAGTGTCATAACAATACCCAAAACCTAATGGTGTCTTTATTAATGAGAAAGAGGTCTCGTCAATAAATGACATGCAAAAACATAATCCAAACAATTCATGCAAACGCATTTATTCAAACAGAAAGCATAAATAAACTCCAAGCATCCTACGGTCTCTTCTAGCCACTTCGCTCTATCTTAGCACCATTAAGCTCACCTGAAAATGATGCTTAAAACGTCAACATAAAGTTGAGCGAGAATCATAGGTTTACGACATACAACAATATCCAAAATAAACTTTCAATTAGCTGCTGCAATTACCAAAACAATTCATGACAACAAATAACAACAACGGGACGGAACGTGCCCACGATCCACAATCATATCAACTACATATGTGCGCTACATGGCCTCATATTAGCTCACGCAGTCTTACCACCGTCACACCTCGTTTTGCATATTGGGATCCACAATACCAAACATATCATATCGCAACACAACGGGACGGAACGTGCCCACGATCCAATACACATAACTACAGCAAGCTTAAAAACATTTTAACACGACAACAAGCATCATTCTCACCCCAAAATAACATGAGAAAAAGGGGCTATGAAACTCACCTTTGCTTAGCTTTCCAAAAGATTCCAACGAAAATTAAAGCTTATAAACAATTACTATGATTAATGCAAACATGGCGGGACAATTACTGTACTATCATATAAGCTAACATGCAAATGTAACCATAACGAGCATGGGAACGGAACGTGTCCCTCGATCCAACAAATATCAACAATTGGGTAGGAACGTTACCCCCGATCCATTAAAACCCTCATTTCATATGGGTAGGAACGCTACCCTCGATCCCGATATCATAACAAATGGGTAGGAACGTTACCCCCGATCCAAATACACATAAGCATTTAGAACGTAACATACAAAAGCTAAATAAAGTCTGTACACTTTCAAAATAAAGAGACATAATCACAGTAATTAGAACATTTCAAATCCATTTGCATCATTTCCATTCCAATTTAAAAGCAATGTGAAAAGAGGGACTATGAAACTCACCTGAATACTCAAACGCAGCTTCCAAATGTCAACACGCAACTATACAAATAAATAAACACGGTTACACGCGACCTAGCTAAAAGCTCTAGTCTATGTAACACACATATGATGGATATCTAAGGGTTTAGCTAACCATCATGGGTCACCCCGACACCATGCTTAGCCTTAACCATCTCATTAACACTTTACACTAGCTACATATAATTAAATCAGAATTGCAGAATTTTAGTGTCTCTTTACGTACTTAAAACTCTTACTTAATGACCTTCATAATTTATACCAAAAATCACCCATATTTATTAATGAGTATATTAACTACTTTGTGATTCCCAAGTATTACTTACATGTCTAACTACTTCAAATAAAATCAAACTTCAAAACTATCCTAATTCAGATCTGATTGCACATCAAAATATATCACTCTAACTACCATACATAGACATGCTTTCAGAGGCTAATTTTCACGAGATTATCCATAGACATATGGAACTTACTAATATCCCTCCAAAATGTAAACCTCTAACTAAAAGAATTTTAATTTAAGGGTTTTTACCCTCCTAAACATGATCTAAATCTGACCCGTATTTACTATTTTGACAACTTTTTGTGTAACCAACATTTGAATGACTTCCCGACCTTAAAAACTTTTGAGCCCATATTTTATGGAAAGTAAATTCAATGAGCTATTGTTTAGAGTCTAGAAACACTCAAAAACCTATTACCATCATATAGATATTCACTCGTGAACACAGCCCTAAATTCTGCTCCCCTTAAATCAAGTTTTTAACGCAAATCTAACCTAACCAACTGCATGATCATGACCCTAATCAAGCCCTAATCATTCTATCATCATTAAATATCATTAATATTCTGAATTTTATAATACCCTAGACCCATCATTGATGTTGTTACATGAAATAAGAAATCAAACTAGGTTAGATCATTACCTTTACTTGATCCTAAACAAAATCTTCTTGTAAACCTTGATCAAAATTTTTGACTCCTTGTTCTTAGGGGGAGGGGGACGATCGGCTCAACAAAAAGGGGAGGAAGAATGAGACTAATCTCTTGGGCTTAGGGCTTCTTATCTTAGGATTAATAGTCTAACAAATCCTAGCCCAACTCTAATTGTATTTTAAATAAAACATTTTTTTCTTTTCTTTAAAAAACCGGACGCACCCTATATTTATTTATATATTTTATTATTTTTTTCTTTTATTATTAATTAGCTAGTTTACTTTATTTCCTTAAGTTTTTATAAAAACCTAAGCTAATTTGATTAAACCTTTTTACTTAAACGCTACTTACTAAACTTTCTAAATATAACTTTCATTTCACCAGACCACTTTCTATTTTTAGAAAGTTTATTGGCTACAAAACTTTTTATTTCCACTCACTTATTTCATTTCTAAATGCACATTTCAACTCTCATAAACCTTAGCGCTTATCATCCAACTATTTAACTACAATGCATGCAACACGTCTTTCATTTCCATTATCACCACATGTGAACAAATGGAATACTTAACACCAAAATCATATGCACACAAAATAAGATAATCATATACCTCTAAAATGACATCATGCATATATGTAAACCACTTAGTACACTTAAAATCACATAGCACAACACTTAAACACATAAAATGAACCCTTAGCCATTTTTAAAGGTATAAACTAACATGCTCAAATCACGGTTGTCACAGTATCCCCTCCTTTAGGAAATCTCGTCCTGAGATTTAACTAGCCAATTCATCAGCACGATCAACAAAAAACTGAGGATACTTAGACTTTATATAATCTTCGCGCTCCCAAGTAAACTCGGGACCCCGCTTTGAATTCCAACAAACTTTCTCAAGTGGTATTCTACTACGTTTCAAACTCTTAACCTCACGATCCATAATTTCTACAGGTTCCTCAACAAAACGAAGAGTTTTGTCAACCTTAATCTCATCCAATGGCACATGCAGGCTAGCATCTACCAAGACACCGTTCTTTAGGAATGACCACGTGAAATGTGTCATTACACCACTCACTACTTCGGAAATCTTAACCGATATGCATAAGGACTGATTCCTTTCAAGAATCTCAAATGGCCCTACATACCTCAGGGCTAACTTAACCTTCTTCCCAAAACGTGCCTTTCCAATGCGATACCTTTAGTATCACACGATCTCCAACCTTAAATTCCAACGGTTTGCGCCTGTTGTTAGCATAGCTCTTTTGACGATCTCTCGCCGCTTTAAGCTTCTCTTTTATAACCACTACTTTATCAGTCGTTTTCTGCACCAATTCAAGTCTAATCAAACTACCTTCCCTAATTTTAGCCCATAACACGGGTGACCTACATTTCCTTCCATACAAAGCTTCAAATGGAGCACATCGAATGATCGAATGATAACTACCACAAAAATTGATAACACATGCCCTCATTATATCTTCCCAAAGTCTGCATATAATGTTCACTTAAACACTTGTCCATTCCTCAGTAAGGATGCAAGCATACTCCCAATCTAATCGCATCTCTAACACATTCCGTAGTGTCTGCCAAAACCACGAGGTAAATCATCCATTTTAATCTGAGTTGATCATCACCAGAATTCCCTTGCTATTATCTCATTAATATAAATCCTTGCCAACTTCCCATCTTGAAATCTTCTTGTATAGGCTAGAACATTAAGCTAACTTGGTTATCTATCGACCATCAACCCAAATCACCATCATAACCTCGCTACTTTGACATGGAAATTTAAGTGATAAAAATCCATGGTGATATCTATCTCATTTTTACTCAATATCTCAGGCTGTTGAGCAAGCATTAAGTCTTTGACATTGCAGCCGCCACCTCTTAAACAAATCTATAACATTTGCTAACGTAGGTACAATATCCTTTTCTAAACGTGGCTACCAATACATTCTCCAAGGTTTGAAAGTAACAATCTTATCCACTCCCGAAGTTACCAAGTATCTTGATCATGGCCGCCATCCATTACACTTCCCTACCAATAGAACCTAAAATTCAAGAGGGGGGGGGGGGGGGGGGGGGGGGGGGGGGGGGGGGGGGGGGGGCAAGGGTACACAAACACGGGAAGGGGGGGGGGTACACACATAAAAAAAAAAAAAGGGGGGGGGGGGGGAAAAAAAAAAAGAAAAAATGTTTGTATTTAGAGTGATAAAGGTGGAGGGAATTGGGGGGGAGTAAAAATGGAAATTGAGGAGTTTATGATGATGATTTTAATTATGTTTATAATTATTATGTATTAGAATTAATAGTTAACAAGATTTTTGTATCGGTCAGTAACTTTTAGATTCAACCTAGACATGAATGGTTTGCAAAGTAAAACAATCTTTCTTTTAAGTCTGGAGTAGCCTTTTCTCGGCTGCGCCCCACTATACTTCTGAGTCCTCTCTGTTAGGGAAGTAAGAGGTTTTAACAAGATTTGAAAAGTTGGCGATGAAACTAGGTAGGTATCCTCCATCTAAAATTTGCTATCATACTCGTATGGTGTCTTAGGTACTTTCCAATCTTTACTGCCTATATCACTCTTACTTGGGTCCATATGAATACCTATGGTCCGACCACGTACCCAAATAAACTGCACTTCTTCTAACCAAAACTCACACTTAGAAAACTTAGCATACAACTTCTCCTTCCTCATTAATTCCAACCCTGACTTTAAATGAACTCCATGCTCCTCTTCTTATCAAACGACACTGGTGCTCCCCATGGAAAATGACTAGGTCGTATGAAACCTTTGTCTTTGCAACTCTTGAGTGTTCAGCCATTCTTGCATTTCCGAGGGTGCTAGACGATATGGGGACTTCACGACTGGCGTCGCTCCAGGAACTAAATCTATACAGAACTCAACTTGTCATTGCAGCGGTCATAGACAAGTCTTTTGGAACATATCAACAAAATCTCGTACGACGGAAGTATTACTCACTTTCGGTTCCTCTACCTTCGTGTTCAATAAGGTTTTCGCGACTCCTTGAGTACGTTCACCTTGAACCCGAAGTATCTCATCACCTTCCAACGATATCCAAACCACCTTCTCATGACATACTATCACAACTTCCTCTTGAATAACCAGTCCATTCCCACAATCACATCAAAGCTTCCACGACTCAACGGTAATCAACGAACACCAAGGGTTACGAATAAAAGAAATAGGATAACAAACGAAAATCGATTCAAAAAGGAGCTAAATACATATGGGGGATTCACATATGGCTAAATAGATGCGACGATCAAATGACATACGAATCCTTTAAAAAAGATACATAAATGTACCGACTGAAAAACGCAAAACGAAAGAATCAACAGGCATATCACGACAAAAGAAACACATAACGAAAATCAATACGCACCAGAACTTATAAATACGAAAGACAAACTTCTTATACCAACAATCGACTTTACTCGAAAGAACCAATTAAATAATTATATGATATCATCTTTCACGGGCCGGATGATGATTCTTGGATTTGGCTAGTTTCTAGAGAGAGAAACACATGGAGAGATAATTTCTAGAGAGAGAAAGCTCTATGTGTAAAATGTAAATGAATAATGACTAGCTTGCCTCTTCTAAAGTTGGAAGAGGCTTTTATAGTTCTTACAATATACCGGGTATTAGTACCCGGCTTAATACCGAAAGTCATATGATTAACTATTAAACTACGAGCTATAATAAACAGTAAAATACACGGGGTGACCGAGTCTTTTTCTAATATCTAACAATCTCCCCCTAAGGGAGGTCACCACTGAAAATACTAAACTTAATCACTTCAGTCTTTAGCTCGTAGACATTTGAAATCTTGTACATTTGGGGTAGTGACTTTTGATTAATCTTATACTTTCTTTGATGGTATCTGAGCTTTCTTAGATCAGCACCCATACATAACTTACATTATCTTGTAATGGATCGTCCATCTTGTGCACTTGTGAAGAAAAAAACACGGATTCAAGTTTGGGCGGGCAGCTTTTGACACCTTTATGAGTCTTCATAACTTCATAACAAGTGCAGGTCGTGACTGAGCATTCGGTATTCACTTGATATCTCTGGACTAGGTAATTCCAGTCTCCATCTCCATCCCATCTTAAATTATCCTGTAATGAAACAGTTAGCAATAAAGAGAAAATTGATTTGAAAAATCAGTCTAAGTGTTTTCTATGAACATATTTTTGTGACACTATTTAGATTTTTTGATTGTTTGTTTAAAATGATCAATAACCTTCAATTCTTATACTGGAACAAGTTGATTCACCAGAATCGCACCATCGTTTCTTTCCGATTGACAGCAAGTTGATTTCTTGAAATCGCACAAGTCACCTACCAAGAGCGTGTTTGATGTTGGCTCTAGCAGATTTCATCATTCATTGTTGAAAAACCTTCATTTTTTCATTCCAATGTTCTGGCAATATCACAAGGATAATGCGTAGGACTCTTAGGATAGACTTTTTTCCCAATGTGTGAAAGAATAAGAGATTTGGCAATGTTTCCTAACGAATTCATTGATATCTCCTTGGTTGCTCTAAACACGAAAGTGCATTTTGGTTTTAGTGACGTGAAAGGCTGGAGCTGACTGCCAAACTTTTACAATATCAACATAACTCGAGTGAGAAAGTCAATAGATTACGTGTTTAGTCTCCGTGAGAAATGAAACAGAAATCTTTTGAGAGATTCTGAGTGGCTAGGGAGGGTTGTGCATTGCATCATGATTCTGGCAGCATATGAATTGACCCGGTTTCTGCCTAAGTGTATGGAGGGCTTCTTTCTTTTCACCCTTTATCCTTACAATTCTTTTTCATTCTTCAACCCCTTTCGTGCTTACCGAGACTTCATGACTAAACCATGTTGTTTATTCCAGTACTAGCTCCATCTCAGTCGGCACTATTCCCTTATTCTCAATTTTACTCCTTTCTTATATGTCATACCTAAGGACTTCTACACTAACTAGTGGAATGTCCCCCTTTGGGCATATTCCCTCCGGTTCTGCTGGATCATTGGAACTTGTACTAACTTACCAACCATAATATTCACTGATAAAGTAAAATGCATGTACGTCTTTTGTACAAGTTCTCCTCTCCATAAAACAATTGAAAAATTCAATTAAGATACTTATGATATAAATATCAAAGCGTTTTGTTACCTCATTTGTTTTACTTTCAGAAATCTCACCACCTCAAAAATGTGCATTGGTCGGTTTTTGAAATTGTTTAGCACGTTTGAGCGGAGTATACATACGAGTCTTAATAATCACATTTTTATTATTCATATATTTTAATCA
Source organism: Tanacetum coccineum (assembly GCA_026074375.1). Lineage (NCBI taxonomy): Eukaryota > Viridiplantae > Streptophyta > Magnoliopsida > Asterales > Asteraceae > Tanacetum > Tanacetum coccineum. The sequence continues at coordinate 8,977 of BQNB010123004.1, forward strand.
TATTTTCTCCCCTTATCAAAAATTTTAAACCCTTTGACATTTAGGATATCAATTGATTTAAATATTAAAATTGGAGAAAAATTGCCAATTATTCACAAGACGTGTAGAAGACGTATTAATGCCCCCCTCAATCGTTGAGGGCCATAGAATATATTCCTACACATAATCATTCAAAGATATACTACATTTACTTATACTGTACAAATAAAATATTCACAATAAGAAAATATTGACCTTAGTGTCGAGTGACGATGTCACTCTGTTGCTCTGATCATTTGTAGTCAAATATCTCTAGTCCGTCACCGACAAAGCTTTCCAGACTTCGAAAGATTCTCCTGATCTTTAGTCTTCTCTCAATCACCTCGATAAAGTCTTCACTCCTTCTTTTGTCGTCTTCAGTCTATTTCCTATTCTCCATGCCCTTATTAAATTTGAACAGCCTAAAATCTTTCACCATGAAATCTAGCTTGTCCCGAATTCTCATCAACGTTCCATCTCTAAACTTGTGCATCTCATTTATTTTCATTATCTTCTTATTATCATCCCTGTCTTTTGTAGATTACTGCTCTTGGTTTGTTGACAATGGTGTAATCTTCTTTGAAGAGAAAGTCAGATGCGTCCTAGTTAGGTTGTTCCAAATTGAGCTTTGTTTGATAGCTCTCAACGCCTAGTTACAAGTCTTCCACACGTTTCCTTATGACAATGTTTATGGTCTATAAACTGACCGCGTTGTGTAAATTAACCGTGTCCTGCTTTGGTAGGTGTCATCTTACTTGAATATGAAGTTATGTTCAAGTCTTCAAAGTCATTGGATAAAGACTTTGAAATCCGTATCTGAGATCTTGTACTCATTGTAGTCAGCTCGGCGTAGAACTATCTCTCTCAAGTAGTTGTATCCGTATCTTTCATAAGTCTTGATACTGGTAATACTAAGAATTCGCATATGGGATCTGACTACATCACGATTTGAGGGCTCACTGTGTTTGTTGATGTAGAATTGCTTTCTGCTAAACCACCAGTGTGTTATACCATAAGCCTGCACTTAAGTCATATACTTGCTCACCATTATTATTTCAATCCATAATGACGGATAAACTAATTCTTCAAGTCTAAAGTCTTTGATAACGGGCGGCTTTAAGCTAGATATGGATAAAGCCTATTCGTTCTTGTCTCCTGTCAGAAGAATACTATCCAGATCATTTGTTGAAAAAGAATTTGTGTTGAATAGTCACCTGACCTGGAGGTCCTCCAAAGGGAAACTGATTGCTAATATCAGGAACAATCCGATAGCCCTCAGGGTTAACCAAATCAATCTGATTTGTGAGAAGCTTATGACATTCTTCCATCTAAAACTGAAGAGAAATGTTGTTCTCATGAAAACCTTTTCAACATCATGAATGCGGACCTTCAAATCGGGGCTTTGTTGAAGCCCTTCTTTTCAATCCATCTACAATACCCATCTGATGAATGACCTATAATCATCAATCTGTTATGAAGCTTTTTTCATCTGGAACTTAATGTGGCTTTGGAAATCATTTGCCCAGTTAATTGTCCTAATGTCAGGTAGATCATTATTAGGAGGAATGATTCCATTTCCCGGTTCAGGAAGAAGAAGTCTCTCTTGCATCAAGAATTGTCTGAAACATGTTGTTGTATCCGGAATCTTTGCATATGAGCTTATCGTGTCCCACCCGGCGATCTGAGACAATGCCCTTCATCAAAAAATTAGAATGTCCTCAGTAATTGTCATTTCACCACACCTTAATCAGTAGGCTCTTCAACTGGATCCTTTGCTGGTGCAGACTTACTAGTTTTAGAACCCACCTTTAGATCTTTATCCTTGGAGGATTCTTTGTGGTGATTGCTTCTTATTAGAAACTCAGACTCTATGTCGTTCTCCTCTCTGGTTGACTTGCACCCTGGTTTGATCCAGCTAGGCCCTTCATCATCATCATCATCACCACATGCTTTCTTTTATGTCTCTAACCTGTGCTGCAACCTTCCTTATACCATGGCTTTTCATCCTCTATCAATGCTTCCATGGGAGCATTATATAAACCTGTAGTTGGGCAAGGATTCTGTTGGCAGTTTGTTCTTATCTATGGATTTGAAGAGAGCACATCTTAGTTCAAATTCTTCAGTGCATGCTTGATTATACGACTTATGGTATACGTTGGCTCTTTGTTCTTCTTTCTTGTTCCCCTTTGATTCTGAGATCCTCATATCTTTGACTCTTTTCAGATCTTGCTTCATTGCTTACTCTAGAGTAGGCAGCATATAGTATTTCTTAACTAAATCTGCAGCGTATCTTTCAAGAGTCTTAAGGAGAGCATCATCAAGTTTTGTTCCTAGATACTTATCAACAACTGGAGGAACTTTGATTGAATAAAAGCCAAAACAGCGGCAGGGTGATCAATCTTCTTTACTTCAGACATATCTTGTTCTAATTTCACGACTCTTAGCTGAAGGGCGATGAATTGAGTGATTTATGGGATTTCTGGGACGATAGATGGAGCTTCGGTAATGATAGGTGGTGTTGTGGTAGTTGTAGGGATTGGTGTTGTTTGTTGCAGAATTGAATGTTGCTTAAAAATATTCTCGTTATGAGATAGATTAAGAAATTGATTACCATAATCAGAAGGCACAAGAGCTTTGACGATAGTTCTAAGGTTGCTCCAAGTAGTCTCTTGTAATTGTCCTGTCAGCTTTTCAGCAGCTTCATCTCAGTGTCCCAGCAATTTTTTGCGCACGTGAATTTCTGTACGTGTGTAAATACGCATCAGATCAATCAGTTTTCCTTCATTGTCAACACGCAACTTAGCAAAATTGGACTCACCTGAACCCCTGGTATCTCACCAGTTCTTTCATCTTAGCCACTAGTACCAGGCTGTCTCCCTAACATTCTCCTGCTATCCTTGAGAGCTTTCATAATGTCACCCAGCGGCCTCCTATTGTTCACGGAAGAGATTTTGCATGCCCTTAGCTGTCTAGTAGTTCAAAATAGCAATATCTGACCGTCTTCTTCTTGCAGGTTTGGGGACAAGATTCCTGAACAATTCTTGCATGATTGGCGATGAACATGTCTTGGCAAAGCATCTTCTTCAGCTTCAGTTAAGCTGATAGATTTTCCTAATTCCAAAGCTATGTCTGGTTCAGGAATGATGTTGTCATCAACTGATATGGTGGCTTTCTTCTTAACTCTTCTACTAGAGGTTTTCCTTCTGATAAGAGGTTCTGGTTCAGACTTATCAGACATATCAACAGATTCTTCAGTGGGATCTGCAGACTTCTTCCCCTGAGAACCTTTCCCTCTGCTCTTCTTTGGAGGTATTTAACCAGTAGAATACAGGATGAACCTCTTGTATGATTCTAATTGCATAATCTCTTTATTAAGCATAGTAGCAGGAATGGCAAGACAATATTGCTGAACATCCTCACCCATTCTGACAAATTTGAGACGACTCACAACACCGTCATCCTTGATTGTGTGAAAGTGTTGGAACTTAAGCTTCTTGAGAATTTGTGCTTGGAGAGGAAGTAATCAATGATAACCTTTGTGAATCGAGGATATGGCATATTTTCACGTCTTGACTTTTTCTCCCGTCTATGATCAATTTGGTAAGCAATGTCTTCCTAAATCAAAGATGGATAATCAACATTCTCTCTATAAAACATGCCCCTACAGAATATCCAATTCCTTGACTTTCCTCTCCTGTCAATTGCTAGCTATCTTTCCAGATAGACACTTGTTGATGCAGGCTTCCAGAGTCCTCCAAGGTTGATGCATGTGGTCCACAAACATATTTTTATATTTGTGAAGTGGACCTGAGTATCCAAGATCAACGAGGAATGTGAGAGTGTCTTCATCATTTTGTACTTCAGTAAAGTCTTCACCTTCTTTTCTTGGACAGATATCAAGTATCTTCCTAAAGACTTCAACATCTATCACACACCTTTTGTCGGCTAGAAGAAACTCATAAGACTCAGAGCCTTTGATCTTAGTAATGGTGTACCAAAACTGTTGCATTAGAATTTCAGGGACATCCGCAGAAATGGTGAACGCCTTGATGCATGTAGAATTTTTGATCACATCAATAACAACTTGAAAAGTTTCTCTTTTCTGCTTTAACTGAGGTTTCCAGTCTAACATGTATTGAGCTTTATGTTGACTCTCTTTCAGCAGTAGGAACCCATAGTTCATCACGAGAATGATTTGGTTTGTCTTTTGAGAATTCATTGATTCTTCGCTTAAGAAACAACCAATACAGTTTCAATACATCATAAAATATTCTACTGATTCTCATTAGATATCCTTGATGTCTGATGATTTTTAACAAACATGCAATGGTTAGTTTTTTATGTAGAGACGTGACAGTGATATAACACACTTCAAATGAGTCAGCTAAGAATATAATCAGATGCTTAATATTGAAGTTTAACAAGGACAATTCAGTTTTGAAATTAAGACTCCTATTCATCATAAAGGGCACAACATACTTTTAACATGACTCATTGAGAAAATATGACAATAAGCAAAAGATTACACAAACTTTAGAAAATTTGGGCAGAGTTTCTTTTTGTATTATTGACATATTTCGCCTGAAGTGAACCTGTCATGTTTCGCTCCTACATATTTCGCTCCAACATAAGCAAGTTGTTCATGTTTCGCTTGGAACATGAGTACATGTTTCGCTTGAAACATGAAATACATGTTTCGCTTGAAACATGTATACATGTTTCGCTTGAAACATGAATTACATGTTTCGCTTGGAACATGTCATACATGTTTCGCTTGGAACATGTCATACATGTTTCGCTTGGAACATGTCATACATGTTTCGCTTGGAACATGTCAAACATGTTTCGCTTGAAACATGTAAACATGTTTCGCTTGAAACATGTAAACATGTTCCGCTTGAAACATGTTTTAACATGTTCCGCTTCAGTCTATCAATACATGTTTCGCTTCATTCTATCAATACATGTTTCGCTTCATTCTATCGATACATGTTTCGCTTGCTTAACCGATAATTCATAACTTAGATTTTAACAACTTAAATCCCTATGAATCATTCAAAAAACAAAAAACAAAAAAAAAAAAACAAAAAAAAAAAAACAAAAAGACAGAAATGAAAAAAAAAAAAAAAAAAAAAAAAAAAAAAAAAAAAAAAATAAAAACAAATAAAACAAAACAAAAAATCAGAAAATAAAAAAAAAAAAGAAAAAAAAATACAAAAAAAAAAAAGCAAATTCAAAAAAAATAAAAAAAAAGACAAAAAAAAAAAAAAAATAAAAAAATGCAACAAGGAAAATAGAAAAAAAACAATATAAAAAAAAAAGAATAAAAGAACAAAAAAACAAATAAATAAACTAAAAAAATAAAAAAAAAAAAAAAACAAAAAAAAAAAAAAACTAAAAAAAAAAAAAACAGAATAAAAAAAAATAAAAAAGAAAAGAAAAAACAAAAAAACAATCAATAAGATAAAAGTAAAAACAAAAAAAAGATAAAATGCAATAAAAAAAAAACAAATAGAAAAGAGAGAAAAAATAAAAAAAAAAAATAAAAACAAAAAAAAAAAAAAAAATTAAAGTTCAACAAAAAAAAAAAAAAAAAGAAAAAAAAAAAAAAACCCAAAAACAAAAAATAAAAAAAATTCAAAAAAAAAAACAAACAAAAAAAAGATAAAAAAAAAAAACAAAAAGAAATTAAAAAAAATTAAGAAAAAATAAAAAAAAAAAAAAAAAATAAAGAAAAAAAATTAAAAAAAAAAAACAACAAAAAAAAAAAAAAAATAAACATAAAAACAAAAACAAAGCTTCTCATTACACTTCTAGGCATCTTAGATTCCATAACCACAAAGATATAAACACTTTCAAGCACAAAATAAGCATATTCGAATACAATCAAGCATAAAGGATCCTAGGCCACACAAACATACTCTAAAGACATAACAGAGCAATTATCAAGCTATCTAACACAAACACATAGCTTATTTAATCCCGCATGCATGTTTCGCTTCATTCATCATGGCAAAAAACAATCTAACTCACTCAAACATTAGAGATATGAAAAACTGTTTCATATTAGCCCTAATCGCACACTATGGTACAAAACCCCTCAATTAATTAACCATTAAGAGCATGTTTTGATTCATTCGATTTCTAAAAATCATCATATCTCATTAATCAGTTAACGAAATGAAAAACTGTTTCAAACCCATCCTAATCGCACCCTAAAGAATCAAATACCCCTCATCATTATCAAGAAATCCCCAACTTTTAATTTTAAACCCTAATTCGTTTCAATATCGATTACGAGCTCAAAAAGATTTTAGTTTAATTCCTTTTATAAATGAGATGAGAAACGAGTATTGAACGATTAGAATGTACCTTTGATCTTGAAATCGAGTTTGAACAATTCGTGTTTAATTCGAGCGGTTTATGTGTGCGTGTGTGTGTTTGTGTGTGTGTTTGTGTGTGTGTTTGACCATTTTGACCGAAATGTGTAAATGGGTTCAAATTTTCAGACTTGGCAAGAATGGTCCTTGAGCTTTACTATATTTTCTATTTCCTTTATACACTTATACCTAAGGTTAGCTAAGATATATAAATGACAAAAGAAGCCCCTATAAGTGTATAGTTAGATCTTAAGTCCTTGATTTTGCCCTTAAGTCCCTAAAAGTTAACACCAATAACAACTTAATTCTTAATGACTTAAAATTAATTAAGACACTCCCCTTTAAATGATGACCCGTTATTGATAAAACATTTCCTTTCATTCCGTGATGAGTTTTTGAAAGAATTTTAAATTTTCTCCCCCTCAAATAGTGTCCCTTTTTTCTATTTAAAGAGCAATGGACATTGTTTGAGATATTGAAAATTCTTCGTTTAAACCCTAATGAAATCTGATCAGATGAAAAACTGTATCTTTTAACAACGAGTAACAGCCAATAACAAAACAAGTTCTCTCATTTGCATAAATAAATGCACTGACGCGTACACTTATTCATCTTTTGCATGGATATAAAGTAATCCATGCCTGGGGAAAATTAATTACCCGTTGTCGGGAACAGCTGTCTTTAAGATGACATGCGTTCCTCAGATTGAAAAGTGGGTTGCAGCCTGAAGTAACCGCAAGGCATTTTGTAATTCCAAATGACTTAAAATATTTACTAAGTTTTTTTTGTTAAATAGACAATATGTCAAAGATACACAAGGCACTTGATTAATCACCTCAATCCTTCAATGCAGACATTTGAGAGGTCAGGGTCAGGTTTCTTCTTGCCCAATCATGGTAAGAAAATTCGAACCGTTCTCTTGGCAATGCTTTTGTGAGTATATCTGCAAGTTGATAGTTCGTTTCCACGAAGTAAAGTTCAACCACTCTATTTTCCACTTTCTCTCGGATGAAATGGTGATGTATGTCGATGTGCTTTGATCGAGAGTGATGGACATTGTTACAGCATAGAGCATGGCACTTTTGTTATCACAGTACAGAGGAATTTTATTGAATTCAAATCCGTAGTCTTTTAGCTGGGATCGCATCCAAAGGATTTGAGCACAACATCCAGACATGGCAATGTATTCAGCCTCTGTTGTAGATATTGCAGTGCTTCTTTGCTTCTTTGATGACCAGCTTGTTACCCATAAAGATTCACATAACAAGAGACATGATCCGGAGGTCGGGGAGGATTGAACAAATGTTTAGCCATATTTTTTAGTAAGAGAAAGGAAAGATATGTGTATTCTAGAGAGAGAAACACATATACCTTATTACAAGTAAAATGAATCCTCACCCCTCCATGGAAGTATGGAGGGGATATATATAGCCTGGGACACAATCTACTTACTACACTTGACATTTCTAGTCCCTGTGTGTCCGGCTAATATAAACTATTGTAATTCCGTATTAGCCGACATATTTTAGGCTAACAATCTTCCCACAATATTAGGGCCATAACGGAATTACTTACAATGTTCCTAACAAGTACAAATACAACAAAATAAAATGACATCCAAGGCGCTTCCAATGCTGAAGATGACGTCTTTGTCTTCTAGTCTTGATACTTGTACTCCAGCTTGGATCTTATTTGTCTTGACTTATTCTGGAACCATTGTAGTATGCATGAGTTGGATTAACTTCCCCCCAATTCATGCAGCATGTCTTTAAAAGCTTTCTTTATAGACTCCTTTTTGGCGAAGTTTCTGAATCAGCTTCCCCCTAAACCAACATCCGTATCTAGAGCAGATTCTAAAACGTTGATGTAGCTTGAATGATCTTCTAACATTGACATTTAAAGTGCACACCAGAATTTAGTAGAAGAAACAGTCAACCACACCATCTAATACTGCTTTTATACTGTATCATGAAACAGTCGTCTGATGATTATCCGTTTGGGAACATGCAAAGATCAGTCTCAATGCTTCTCACGCATGCAGATACTTCACAATCCATCAAATGTGAAGTAGTATAAACTACTTCCCCCTGGAAGTTGACCTGATAACATCAAAGTACACGTTTTCCCCCATAATGGTTTTGAACTCTCGGAAGCATCATTGACGTGGACGACCATATACACGAGAAGTTCTTGTCATAAGCAACAATCTTGAAAAGTTATGAAAGACATTGAAGAACTTTGAAAGATTTTGCTGAGACTGTGATGTATCATTGACATTCAGTAGCTTTAAATATCCCATGAGAATTGCTGATCATATCTCAACCTTTTACTCTATGGCTAACTTACCAACCTCGTATTCTGTCGGCTATTGCTGTGACCACTTGGTGAAGTAAACCCAATATACCAAACTTGAAAATGAAGTAGAATTCATCAAATTTGTTACTTAAGCTTGCACTGTTGTTGATTGAAGAACGGTGCAGAAGAAAGCCTCTAAGTACCCTATACACTCAACTAAGAGCCAAAATAGGTACAACACCTCTTGAGACTATCCACATCGGATAAAAAAATTCAAAATCCTAGCGTGTATGACACTAACACTACAGCTACAACGTAACGACTTTAAGTGATAGCTATAACCATGATACTACATGTAACACTTACAACGGGTATGAAACTAGATAATCCAAGTCCATCATCATATTGTATACGTTCAGGCAATCATCAATCGATAGATTGGGTTTGAAGAAAAGGGGTAGAAAGTAGAAGGAAGTCTTAATGATGAAATAAGTAGACGCCTTCGTGAAACCCACTTCAAACTCAAATAAGGGATACCCAATAAACTCCGTGATCACTTAACATTAAAGTCCAAATTTCATAGCCGTTTTGACGTTTTAGTGAATCTTATTCGAATTGTTTTTAGTGTAATGTATCGTGTTCGCTGTGTTGTTGAAATCAATTAACATTCACAGGATTTTACAATTCTATGATTTAAACCGTAAAAAATCGACTTTTACAGGATTTTGCTAAATCAAGAAAAAACCGTGAATAAAAAATTAATTGTTGGTGAAATCTTGTCGGAGAACTTGAACTTTCATGAACGATTTGTTGAGTTAAAACAATGAACGGTGCACAAACGTTTAGCTTTGGAGGACTATGGTTGAAATTGTAGCAATTAAGGACTAACGGTGTAAAGCTAATTCGACAAAGAGGGATATTAAGGCAACAAAGTACTTATGATGAAGTTGTCTTAAAATCCAGGGACTAAAAGTGTAAAAGTTGAATTTTAGTTAATAGTTACACACATTTTCCCTCCTGTTCAATTATCTTCATTGTTTTAAACTTGATAAACATTAGAAAAGATCCAACGTTTCTGATTTTAATCCCGCGGTGTTGTACGGTTATCGTCGGTAACAAATAAATATACCACGTTGATCGAAAAGATGTCATGATCAAGATGATATAATTCTTAAGTCCCGTAGATTAACGACACTCGAAATTGAAAAACCGAAAACTTGACTAGTTCAGCTCAACTAGAAAAATACTCGTTCGGTCCAACTCAAAGAATGATTCGTTCGGTCCTTCGCATGATACTCGTTCGGTGGTCCTAAATATCAACTGGTTCGGTTGTTGTTAAAAAAAACTAGTTCGGTTGCCTTTAAAATGAACTCGTTCAGTTCTTGATGAGGAAACTAGTTCGGTTCTTAAGTGTGTGACTAGTTCGGCTCTTCCTTGAAGAAACTAGATCGGTGCTTGTTGAAGTGACTAGATCGGTTCGTTTTGAAGTTGCACTAGATTGATGGTCACGCAATGACTAGTTCGATTCATGAAGGTGGAACTCGATCGGGTTGAACTAGTTCGGTTCACGCAAAAAATCAAACACCTTGTTGGCACCTTTATCTTCTCTTCAAACGGAGACCAAGAAGAACACCAAGAAACCCAACAAAAAGCAATCGTAATAAGCACTTTTCAACAAAATAAGCTTAATAAGCTAAGTAAAAACTACGTTTACCACAAAACTAAATAAGCTACTAATTTGGACGATTTTGAAAGAGTGTTGCTCTTGTGTTTTAAAGGAAGCCAAAAACAAACAACAAAAAATGAAAGATAAGCAACTAAACACTTATAAAAGACAAGTCATATGTTTTAAACGAGTTCAATATTGTTATACCAACAAAAACAAGTAGGCCCAAAGATAAAAATTATGAGCAGTAAGCCCAACAAATCCAATAGTTGTGATGCTAGATAACCACAACAAATCCAAAAATATGAAGACGAATGAAAAATTTTAAGGTGAATGAAAAGAGGAAAAGAAAAAAAATAAAAAAAATAAGCCAAAGAAAACCGAATCAATAAGCTAATATAACCACAACAAAACACTAACGGAACCAAGATAGAACCATGGCTCTTGATACCAATTGAAGAAAACTCATTTCACACAAAAGAAATAAACTAGAGAGAGAAAGTAGAGAGAGAAAAGAAAAGGGAAAAATGGGATGGTTGATTGAACTATGTGGGAAAATTACAAAGAGAACCAACACCCTCTCCATGTGT
>BQNB010123005.1:6798-20174 GCA_026074375.1 Tanacetum coccineum
ATAATTATTAACTTTGTTCATTTTATTTTTATCGGATACGTAAAGTGTATACGTTTCGCGATAAATTGCGTTTAGGCACTCCCGGAACCACCAAAACTTTTCTACGCTTCAACAAATACCCACTTTTATACCCAATACATAAAAGTTACAAAATATATCATACATATCATATGTATGCCGAATTTATAGCCATTTATACCAAGAGATATAAGAAAACTCTTCATTTTGGTCAATGTACAACATATCTCATAAATGTCTAGCCATGCCTTATCTCTTTGACCAAGACCATCCCTAGGACCTTACCATGTCTCCTTGACCAAATACTTGCACCATATATATACATGTATCTAGTGATGAGAAATCATACATGATTAAACTTGGTAAAAATTTACAAAACCTCTCCCTTTGTCTCTCTATATGCTATGGCATACAACACTCTCCCACACAAACCCATACAAAAATTTATTCAACCTATACACTCCTATATACATCCATCCTAAGATATTCTAAGATATTTCCAAGCATTGGCTAAGCATTTTCAAGTGATTATCAAGAAAAAGGAAGCTAGGGTTTTGTTAAGAAAACAAGGGTTTTTATTTGTGTAAGCTTTAGTTTTGTGGCTAAACAAGGGTTTAGCACATGATTATCATCATCATCATACATCATAAGGTATATTTTAAACATTTATACTTTCATTTTATGAGTTTTTATGTATATAATGTGCTATATAGTGAAATCACCATTAGGAATACTTTTGAACATGAAAAATATAATTTTACTTGTGATTATGATTTTGTACACTTGCTCACATGTTATGATGTTGGTAATATCATGAAATAAAGGATATATAAGTCTTGTACAATCTCGGTTTAAGCATAAAAAGTTCATATATAAACTTGTAATTAAAGGTTAATTTAGAAAGTTTATGATTTCATGTAAAGTTAACAACTTGTGATCTTGATGATCTTGGACAAATATGAACTTATGGACATTATTATATGTATAACATATGATATATATAATTATAAAAGACTTGTGGTAAATTGTGAGGTTGAAAAGTATATAAAACATATTATATAAATAAATTATATAAAAGATCATTTTGGGACAGTAGGTTTTCGAATTCCAAACAGGGGATTTTATGTTTTTATAAGATAATACAAATCACGACGATTCCGAAAAGGTAAGAAACTTGTTAAACGGATTAATAACGAAAAAGTTACGTTAAAAACGAGTTATACGTTAATTAAACGGAGTTTATAAAATGACTTTTATAAAACTTATATCAAACAGCTAGTTTGATATTTTTAACAAATAATACATATTTTTAGGATTCCAAAATGATAAGAATCGTAATTTTTCAATTAATAACGAACGAGTTATGAATTTCGCGAGTTTACGACAATTAATACTTTTATAAAACTATTTTTATAAAAGTTACTATTCATGACAGAAAGTTATATTTTTGTAAACCTCATAAAAATATAGAACTTTCAAATACGAGAACGTCCTCGAAAGAATCATTAAAAACGGAGCTATAACGAATAAAATACGACATTTACGGGTTTTACGACGGTAGTATATGTATGTACTTTTATGAAAATTCTGTAAACCCAAGATAGTTAGTATTGGGTTGGGTCATAGATCCGTTTAGTATATAGGGTTATAACGTTTAGAATAGGATCGTATCTTTTACTTTTGAGGGAATCGGCATGTCCCTTTGTTCAACAGACATGAAGGTACCGATTCTCTAAGTATATATATGGGTCGAATTATGTAAATCAAAAAATTCAATACAGGTTCATTAGTGTATTAAATTTTGCGTTATTCATTCAGTTTCTATTAAACAATCTTGTGTACTTTCTTTCTCAAGTTTCTGTCCGATATCGTCTGCTCCAAACGCACGACCAGAAGTAAGAAACAAGATTTTTAATAGAAACTGAATGAATAACGCATAATTTAATACACTAATGAACCTGTATTTAATTTTTTGATTTACAGAATTCGACCCATATATATACTTAGAGAATCGGTGAACAAAGGGACATGCCGATTCCCTTAAAAGTAAAAGATACGACCCTATTCTAAACGTTATAACCCTATATACTAAACGGATCTATAACCCAGCCCAATACTAACTATCTTGGGTTTACAGAATTTTCATAAAAGTACATACATATACTACCCCTATCTTTGCTTCTATAACATTAATGGTCCAACATTACTTGTTTCCTCATAAAGTTGGAAAATGTGCTAATCTGATATGGTTATATTAGTGTAATAAGAGATATAGGGAATTGTATATATAGTGAGTATGAATGTTAGTGAGAGTAAAGAGGTTTTGAACCTTTTGGTCGACTAATACACGGGTTTTGAACCACTTACTCAAATTAGTTAAAACCGTCCTGTTTCAAGAGGTTGGCATGGTTTGAGCTTGAATGCTCGCACATTTGAATGTGATATATAGTCACCTGACCTTTTTGCCAACACTATCTAGATGGGCTTAGTATTCTTTCTAGTGCGATATATGGTTGTTTTTTATTTCTGTACTTGATTAGTAATAGTTACTTGTATTATTCATGAAGTTCAAAATGTTGCTAATCTTGAATGGTTGATGTAAGTTCCGCTGCGTACTCGTCTTAATTAATATGGTTAATTAGATTGTAAACCCCAACAGTGGTATCAGAGCCATCGTGTAGAATCTTTAATTACAAGGAATTAAATTGGACAAATTAGGGTTTCATGATTAATTTTAAATGCCCCGGTGGGCATTTTTATTAAAAAGATTTGATCTTGATGATTAATAAAATTAATTAGACAAAATCTAGGTTGTATGCAATTTTATAAAACTTGATGTATTAATTGTTAATGGTTTTAAGTTTTGTTAATTGTTAATGGAGATCTATGATAAAATCATGCAAATTTATCATGGATTGATATTAGATATTAAATCTTGTTAATTTGTTAAATGGATTTGGTTTAAATATGATTAAAATACGCATAATTTAAATAATTTTCTTAACTGGTAGGAACCATGATTCAAGAATTCAGGAAGACCCTTATTATTGAATTAATATGGCTTAAAAATAGTTAAAAGAATTATGTGCTATGTGGTATTTATTTATATAAGGCTTACGTAATCGAGTATATCGATGCATATGGCCGGAGTTTATAGGACGAAGGAGCCTTATATGAATAAATGCATGTTTTATTATTAGACAATAAGGATCATATTTAATGTTTGCATGTCTTAATTGTTAAGTGTTTTTTTTAAATAAATGTTATTTAGTTTAGTTGATGTTTATATGGTTTATTTTAAGTTCTTGACTTGTGAGAAAATAAAGAGTTTTTCTGAAAACAAAAATAAACATGACTAATGATTATGAAAGAAAGATTTATTATGAACTATATAATTGTCAAAAAAAAATTCAAAGTGGAGTCAGCTTACAATCCGATATAAAAAACATCCATGACTAGACTAGGAAATTTATTAGTTTTGTAATGTATTCTTAAATTAATGTTTTTAATTTGATCAATGACTCATTTGCAAAAGTACTATATAGTTGCAAGGATAAGGTTCAGGGAGACTCATCAAGACTTCGGTCTTGTAGATACCATTACCCTATAATACCTGACTACGTTGTAGTTCCTTACCTTGCATACTATGTAGGAAGTCGCGAATGGTCTAGGGTTGAATGATTTTTAATCATTCTTTAATCTTTTTTTTTTCCGCGATAAAAGACAAATCTTTATATTTAAAGATACGTTGAATCGTCAATTTTAAGGTCTCACTATTTTGTTATAAGATACATGGATAATAGTGATACGTAATAAATAACAAAATTGATATATATTTTTATTAAAAGTCAAGATACGAAGATGTATGCATGCAGCTTCGTATATATTTGACACGTCAAAACAATCCCTTTTCTTAACTAAGTTATTGCCATCCAATTGTAAAAACACTGTTGATTGCTCTTTACTATGCGTAGCACGTGTGTAGATTTGTAATCACAAGGTAATTTATAACCGCTTTTTCGTAAGACACGAGTTGTGACATAATTACAATTTTTGAAATTGGACGACTTATCGTTGTTGTGGTTAACCTGTTTAACAACCGGCATAGATGGAATAGAAACATGCTTAAACTAGATATAATTGTAATAAAGTTAAGTTCCCATATGATGGTTAGGAAATTGCAAAAGTTGTGAATTAATCAATCGTTGATTACCTTTTTAATTACACCATCCACAAGCAATCAACTGATGTGGTGGGGGTATGTCAAGTTGGGTCCTAACCTTATGGAATAAATTTTTATTTAATAAACATAGGGTATCTAATTTTCTTCAAGGAGTAATATCTAAATACAAATTCCTTGAACTTTTCTGTTTTTTGTAGATGGTACTACCTTTTCAAAACATAAACCAATCGGCTCTCAAAATGATGTTTGAAAAAAGAAAAACTTTCTGTAATAACTCCAACGACTAGGTTAGTCTTGAGAGTCGAGAAGAAAAATGGAAGTAGTCATTGAACAGACTTTACTACCTGCTAACCCTGAGGGCTGTGCTGAACCTAACATTGTGGCTCAGTGGACAGCTCTATATTGCCTGTCTTATGCTTGAGAGTATGACCCCCGAACTACATAGACAGTTCGAATTGCACTATCTATATGACATGGTTCAGGAGCTTAGATCTATGTTTGAGAAACAAGCTGGAGTGAAGAGGTTTGACTTAATCCAATCTTTCCATGCTTACAAACAAGAGGAGGGTAAATCAGTTGCTGACTATGTCCTTAAGATGAAAGGATATATGGAGCAACTAGAATGTCTTGGTTATATGCTACCATAGGATATCTCAATTGGCTTAATCCTTAATGGCCTTACTAAAGATTTTGTGGGATTTGTAAGAAATTACAATATGCATAACATCGGGAAGACAATTGGTGAAATTCATGCTATGCTTATTGAGTATGAGAAGGGTTTACCTAAGAAGGTTGAAACACCACAAGTAATGATGATTAAAAGTGGTAAAATCCTGAAGGCCAATAAGAAATCGCTTATTGCAAAAAGGCAAGAACCGGTTAATGGCAAGGGAAAGGATTAAGAAGGTTTTATAACCCTAAGCCTAACAACCCTATAAAGCCTACTGCTAAGGAGCGGCCCAGCTATGGAGGATGAGCCTGCCACCACTAGTAAGGAGGTAGGACAGTTGCAAAGGATCCTACATGGTACTTGCAGATTGCCAGAAAGTAAAAGGAAGCAAGTTGGCTCTGCCAGTTCTTCAGGTATCTTCACAATAGAATTATTTTCTTTTCCTAATAATAACTCCTGGGTGTATGATACTGGTTGTGGTACTAACATATGTATTACAAAACAGGGAATTAGGATCGAAAGGAAGCTGAAACAAGGAGCTCTTTACTTGTACGTGGGCAATGATGTTCATGCACAAGTAGAAGCAATTAGAAGTTTTGATTTAGTTTTACCTAATGGCCTTGTGATTTGTTTAGACAATTGTCATTATGCACCTACTATAACTAGAGGTGTAGTTTCAGTTTCTTGTTTGGTTGACAATAGATTTGTTCAATGTTTTACGGATTATGGAATTTTAGTTTCAAAGAATGGTGTTCTTTATTTTAATGTTGTTCCTCGTAATGGTATTAATGAAATTGATATGCATGATCTTGTACCAAATGTTATCTAAATATAATGTTAGCAATAAAAGAAAAGTCAAGCGTAACATGACTCCACATAATCAAGGCACTGTTCGTCTTCCATAATAAACAAGAAACATATAAACAGCTGCAACAAGAGGGGCTGTAAAATCAATGAAATGAATCATTTTTATAAATGCGAATCTTGTTTATCTAGCAAAATGATAAAGAACCTTTTCCTTACATAACTAAGGCAAAAAGATCTTCTTGAATTAATACATACTAATGTATTGGTCTACTTGAGACATGGTCAATACAAGGTGCTATGCTACTTCCTTACATTACGAGATGATTATAGTCGTAGAGATTGTTATGTTTATCTTCTTAAACATAAACATGAGGTATTTGAAACGTTCAAAGTGTTTAAAAATGAAGTTGAAAATCAACTCGAGAAGACCATTAAGGCAATACGATCAGATTGTGGTGGCGAATACATTAGCCAAGAGTTTAAAAATTATCTAAAAGCTAATAGAATTGTTCAACAGCTTACTCCTCCATACACACCACAACATAATGGAGTGTCTGGGAAGAGAAACCGCACTTTATTAGATATGGTGTGATCTATAATGAATCTTACAACTCTACCTTTATCCTTTTAGGATTATGCTCTAGAGTCTGCAACACGCATTCTCAATATGGTTCCAACTAAGAAGGTTGACAAAATACCATATGAATTGTGGTATGGAAAAGTTCCAAACTCGAATAAAGATCTATTAAGTGTATCTTCATAGGATACCCAAAGGAAATGATGGGTTACTATTTCTACTTCCCACCTAAAAACAAAATTGTTGTTGCAAGGTATGCTGAATTTTTTAAGAAGTGTCTCATAAGTCAAGAAATCAGTGGGAGGGCGGTAGATCTTGAAGAAATTCAAGAAGAAGAAGATACAACACCTTCTGAAATCACTACAACATCCTTAAAAGAGGTGGATGGTTTTTTGAACCACCACAGATAAGTGATTCCGATTCCGTAGTCTGAAAGGACACATCGAGCACAAACCGCTTAAGTCCTAAATACAGAGGTGGGAGGAGCATAGACATAGGGACTTAATGAACCCACTAGCTAAAAGTTGCAATGTTGGATTTAGAATCTATAAGTGATTGTGCTATGAATGACCGGAATACAATCCATGATGGACAATATGTATGGTCCTTGTCGATCTTCCTCCTGGATGTAAGATCGTTGGAGCAGGTGGCTTTTTTAAGAAAAAAGGACTGACATGGATGTTGATTGTACAATGTTTTATGAGGTTATGATGAGGGTGTTGTGGAGTGAGGTGGCTATAAGCTCGTCTTGTAGGCAAAGGATTACACTCAACACTACGGGGTTGGATTATGAAGAAACGTTCGTCACTGTTACTGACATTAGCGCATTAGATTTCTCATATCTATAACACATACATGAATTATGAATATGGCAAAATGGAATTTAAAACAAACCTTCTTAAATGGTTACCTTGATGAAGACATCTAAATGTTTCACCTGAAGTTTTGTGATCCTAATTCATCCCCGGAAAGTATGTAAGCTTCAAAGGATCCATTTAAGGGACTTAATCAAGCATCAAGAAGGCCTAGAATAAAAGATTTGATGAGTAAATCCAAAGTTTGGATTTACTCAAAATCTTGATGAGCCATTGTATATCAAAAGGTGCGTAGTGTGAGTAATGTTACTTTCCTCATCTTGTAAGTTGATGAGATAATCATGCATGAGGAGAATCACATTCCATGTCTACAAAGTGTAAAGGATTAACTTGGAAAGGTTTCGCCATGACGGATATGAGGGAAGAAACATTTATTCTTGGATCAAAATCTTCTAAGGAGATAGGATCGAACGATAATTAGACTTTGTCCAGAAATGCTTACATGGAAAAATCTGAAGAGATATAAAAAAGGATAGATTTCCAAACAGGTCATATGCCCCAATGCAAGAAAGACTTGACTTGAACAATCACACAAGGTCTCAAACGCCTAAAGCTGTGAATCATATGAAAATGACCCTTATGCTTCGGCTGTAGGAGCCATCATGTATGCGGTTAGATCACTAGACCTATGTTCGTTCAGCTGCAAAATATACAAGAGCCAAATTTCACAACGGAAATCCAGGTGAACCTCACTGACTGCTGTGAAAAACATTCTTAAGTAATTAAGAAATCCTAAAGATAATTCTTGGTTTTTGGTGAAATCCTTAGACACAGAACTTAGAGTTGAATTGTTATTGCGATGCTGAATTCGAACTAATAGAGATGACACTCGAATCTCAGAACAGGAATGGTTTACGTTTTTGAAAGAGGCGCAGTGATTGGAAGATCTCCACATCAAAAAGTACCACTGCAATGTCAGCTGCAGAATCTGAATACATAGCTGCGTCAGAGACTGCCATACGAAGCAGTTTTTGGATATAGGAAATTTTATCTCACGGCGTGTGGTATGTACCACGATAAATGACCCTATGAATTTGTATTACGACAATCAGCTGCATTTACCATTAAGCTATTACCCGGGAGTTCAGAAAGGCGCCAGACACTAATCAAAGATGATAACAATATGTTTTTCCGCGAGTGTGTTAAACTGGGCAGAAAATAAGAAAGACTTGGAAGTTCACACTTACAACATCTAGCTGATCCTTTTACAAAGGCCTTTATCAAATAGGAAGCATACTCCAACATGCCAGTGGGCTGGGGCTTCTTCCTGCAAGTATTTCATGTAGATCTGTGTTTGAAGTATTTGGATAAGGGATGTAAAACAATTTTATTTTATTGATAATTGATACATTGGTATATTGGATATTTTATATTATAAATTCTGTCCTATATTGCATGTTTAAAATCCAATGAAAAATAAATGTATTAGTCTAAATTAATCCGTTGTCGATTAACAATATGAGATGATGTTAAACAATAAGACAAATCCTAAGTGATTGGTGATATGGAGTATTGATTGATACGTTCCAACCAAACTCACATGATATTCATAACATGAATATTGATTTCCCCGCCACAAGAATATCACTTTATATTATCGACGTCATCCAAGTGAATTTCTTGTACTTGATTTTTATTTACCTGAAAAAATCTTCTTGACTTTGAGATAGCATGTAGTTTAGCGTCAATGTAAGATATTCCTTCTTATTAGTTTAATTTGTCCTGAATAAGGTAACTAATAATGGCTATGTCAGAATGGTTTATGCCACATGATGACTGGACACTTGTAGTCAATATAGAATTTGTTCCTTCAAATTGTTGAAGAAGATACCACTGGGCCCCTCATAGAAATAATCAGATATGTGTATGGTCGTACTTGAAAACTAAAGAAGATATGTCTCATTGATTTTCAGTAATCTTGATTACTTCATATATGAGAAATAGAATTGTTAAATATGGAATGACATTGATCCATATCCAATTTAACAACGGTATCGTAAACAAAAGGATTTTAAATTCATAAATCATTTGTTCATGCCCTGTGAAACCATAACCCTTTCCCCCCTAAAGTTATCTGGGACGCATTGGCATTTTGCAATAAACTTATTACCATTGTTATTATATTATTCATATATGTCCAAGTGGGAGCTGTTGGATTATGCCCAAATATGAATTAATATATGTCCGAAAATGTTTTCGAGCCTAAGGGGACGCACACGTTTATATGTAGAATGATGAGAAAATATATTAAAGTAATATATTAAGTGATTAACAAACGATCATTAAACGATAACAAGTTTTAATATGAGTCGGTTAAATGTTAAAGGACTCAATATGTAAAACTAAAGAATGAAAGGGTTTAGTTTACCTTTTCTTTTCCTTAGTCAGTAGGAATACTAATCTCATAAAAATTAGAAGACTTGTTTGAGTGACAAGTAACAAAGGCTATAAATATAGGTATTTACTTTCATTATGAATAAGTCTTGAAAAAACCTAAAGCTAAATCGTCCTTGTTTCTTCCTTGTGTACATCCGAATTTTGACAACCTTTTTTAAGGTTTTTGGTTTGCCTCCTTTGTTGTGCTATCAAACGAATACCTTTAGGGTTTCGTTTTGTGTTCGACAATCAGCACAAGGTGGTGAGTTTATTCGTGGGTTGATAGAATCAAAAGACGAAGGTGATCGTTTGTTATTCACTACTAGTACTAGCATACCTTGTCGTTTGCTAAGAATGTATTATGTGTGGAAGCTTAGAGGAATCATACTTTGATTCCTTGTGTTTTTCGCGTGTATTATACACACACCTATATAGAAGACGGAGTTTAACGTTAACCTTATAAATGGTGTATCGTTTCATGGCTAAATAGGTACATGATTTTCTATCTTAGTTTATTATTGTCTTCTAACATGTTATACTTCTTTCTTCCGCTACGTACTCGTGTTAATTTAATATGGGTATAATTAGATTGTAAAACCCAACATGTTGGACCATTAATGTTATAGAAAGCAAGGATATAGGGGTAGTTAAATGTATGTACATTTCTAAAATCTGTAAACCAAGAGTATTAATATAGGTGCTGGTCCCAAAGATCCATTTAGTATATAGGGTTATAACATTTAGAAAAGGGTCGTATCTTTTACTTTTGAGGGAATTGGCATGTCCCTTTGTTCAACAAACATGAAGGTACCGATTCTCTAAGTATATATATGGGTCAAATTATGTAAATCAAAAAATTCAATACAGGTTCATTAGTGTATTAAATTATGCGTTATTCCATTTCAGTTTCTATTAAACAATCTTGTGTACTTTCTTTCTCAAGTTTCTGTCCCATATCGTCTGCTCCAAACGCACGACCAGAAGTAAGAAAAAAGATTTTTAATAGAAACTGAATGAATAACGCAGAATTTAACACTAAAATGAACCTGTATTGAATTTTTTGATTTACAGAATTCGACCCATATATATACTTAGAGAATCGGTGAACAAAGGGACATGCCGATTCCCTCAAAAAAGTAAAAGATACGACCCTACTCTAAACGTTATAACCCTATATACTAAACGGATCTCTACCCAGCCCAATACTAACTATCTTGGTTTTACCAAGAATTCTCCATAAAACGACATACATATACTACCCCTATCTTTGGCCTTCATAACATTAAATGTCCAACATTACTTGTTAACCATTCCAATGAAGTTGGAAAATTTGCTAATCATATATGTTATGTTATGTAATAAAAGATAATAGGGAAATGAATATATAGGGGAGTATGAATGTGAGTGGAGAGTAAGAGGTTTTGAACCTTTTGGTCGACTAATACACGGTTTTTTTTTCTTTTTTTATTTTTTTTTGTTTTGAACCACTTATCAAATTATTAAAGCCATCCTTTTCAAGAGGTTGGCAGATGTTTTGAGCTTGAATACTCGCACTAACTAGATGGACTTCTTATTCCTTTCCAATGTGATATATGTTTGTTTTTAATCAACTTGATTATATATTACTTGTTATTCATGAAGTTTCAAAATGTGCTAATCTGATGGTTATGTTAGTGTAATAAGAGATATAGGGAATTGTATATATAGGGAGTATGAATGTTAGTGAGAGTAAAGAGGATTTGAACCTTTTGGTCGACTAATACACGGGTTTTGAACCACTGACTCAGCCGTCCCTTTTCAAGAGGTTGGCATGGTTGTTTGTGGAAATTGAACTTGAAAACTCGCACATTTGAATGCGATATATAGTCACATGACCTTTTTGCCAACACTATCTCTACGGGCTTATTATTCTTTCTGGTGCGATATATGGTTGTTTCTTCATCTACTTGATTGGTGTATTACTTGTTACCTCATGAAGTTGGAAAATGTGCTAATCTGATATGGTTATGTTAGTGTAATAAGAGATATAGGGAATTGTATATATAGGGAGTATGAATGTTAGTGAGAGTAAAGAGGTTTTGAACCTTTTGGTCGACTAATACACGGGTTTTGAACCACTTACTCAAATTAGTTAAAGCCGTCCCTTTTCAAGAGGTTGGCATGGTTTGAACTTGAATACTCGCACATTTGAATGCGATATATAGTCACCTGACCTTTTTGCCAACACTATCTAGACGGGCTTATTATTCTTTCCAGTGCGATATATGGTTGTTTTTATTCTACTTGATTAGTATATTACTTGTTATTCATGAAGTTTCAAAATGTGCTAATCTGATGGTTATGTTAGTGTAATAAGAGATATAGGGAATTGTATATATAGGGAGTATGAATGTTAGTGAGAGTAAAGAGGATTTGAACCTTTTGGTCGACTAATACACGAGTTTTGAACCGCTGACTCAGCCATCCATTTTCAAGAGGTTGGCATGGTTGTTTGTGGAAATTGAACTTGAAAACTCGCACATTTGAATGCGATATATAGTCACATAACCTTTTTGCCAACACTATCTCTACGGGCTTATTATTCTTTCTGGTGCGATATATGGTTGTTTCTTTATCTACTTGATTGGTGTATTACTTGTTACCTCATGAAGTTGGAAAATGTGCTAATCTGATATGGTTATGTTAGTGTAATAAGAGATATAGGGAATTGTATATATAGGGAGTATGAATGTTAGTGAGAGTAAAGAGGTTTTGAACCTTTTGGTCGACTAATACACGGGTTTTGAACCACCGACTCAGCCGTCCCTTTTCAAGAGGTTGGCATGGTGGTTTGTGGAAATTGAACTAGAAAACTGGCACATTTGAATGCGATATATAGTCACATGACCTTTTTGCCAACACTATCTCTACTTATTATTCTTTCTGGTGCGATATATGGTTGTTTTTTCATCTACTTAATTGGTGCATTACTTGTTATTCATGAAGTTTGATGGTTATGTTAGTGTAATCAGATATATAGGCTTATTCGAAACGTACCTATAGTGCTTGTTTAAAAGTAAGAGTAATTTAATCCTAACTTTATTCGACAGCTTAAATCATGGATGCTAATGAAAACAGTCATGAGATTACTATAAGAATTCATGAGGTTCAATACAGTACCTTTATCGCAAAGTTAAGGAAAGTTTTTTGAAACACCGACCGAATGAAATTTATTAAAGGTCTGCAGAGTCACAAAGATTACTTCATACTTACCCTTGAAACAAGGGACGAATATGCAGTATCGCTATACGTGCGTAAAGAAGACCTGTACGTTATCGTGGTGGCCATGAGGGGAGGACAAATTTATGAGTTTCGTGGGTATAAGGAGTTTGCTAGATCAAAATCGCTACCTTACGGTGAAGGTTACGGTGATCTGTCAACACAGGTTGATTTTGACAACTTTACATTAGTTTGGACAAGTTTTGAAACTGCTGTAGAAGTATTAATTCAGGGAATGACTGTTATTGAAGATAAAATTAAACTGTTCGATTGGTCGCAAAGCCTTTACATCATAATAGTGACTCTAACCGAAGGAGCACGCAACAATATAGTTGCTGCATATGTGCAAGACTCGCAATCAGGTCGCAACCCAATGACATTCATGGACTGGATACAACTTCTAGTGAACAACTGGAGTCGTATCTGTGTGCGACAGGTTAAAGAGTTACAAGAGTCAACATTGAAGAATGATGATGAACGTGAGTTAGGATTACATTTACTCGGGTTTAGTAAGGTAAAATAATGTTGTCTAAATTTCACGTCCGCTCTAACCGTTCAAAAATGAGTTCTTAATACAAATGAAATCTTTACAATATAACTCAACAATTGTTG
>BQNB010123006.1:0-17979 GCA_026074375.1 Tanacetum coccineum
GATTATAAGAGTATAGGGATTACAAGGTGTTTCCTATAGAATTAGTAGCTTTGCTTGACCTCTTCTGCTCTTCTTGTCTTCTAAAAATTGACTTTTGTGGTTAGGGTATTGAAAATATGATCAAGCACACCTAAAACTCGTTTTTAGGTTTTCTATTTATACTGTCTGGAATTTGGTCGATACGCCATATTGGTTGAAGTCAATACGGCGTATTGGGGGTTTCTTTGAGAAGGGACCACGTTCAGTATCTTCCAAAATATTTAATTACTATATCTTGGATACGGCATATGAAAGTCCTCTAGATACGGCGTATAGGACGTTATTCTTCGTGGTTTCTTGTGAAGTGCAGGCACAGATACACCATATATTTCTTGATGGTACGGCGTATTGGATGTTAGAATAGTATTCTTCATATTTCTTCATTTAAGCTTCAGAATGCGCGCCTTTTTGCTAATCTTCACAAAGTACTCTATAATTACTGCAATTCTCAAATATAAATGATCAAGTATCAATTCTTGCAATAATTATACAAAATGGGTAATTTACATAGGATAAATGATGCTATAAAAGTGACGTTATTTGATGTCATCAAATATCCCCCCACTTGAATCCTACTTGTCCTCAAGTAGCCTTTAGAAATTTATTAAAATATATCCCTAAGAAATTTTCCGTTAAGTATTTATTCGTTTAATTACCATTACACAACCAAACACCTCACGAGATAGGATGATGAAAACACTCAAATCACTCAACTAATCTATGTGGTAACATGTAACTAAATCGCTCAATTTCTCAGTCTTGACGAGTATTCTATCATAAGCTTGGCAAGGATAAACATCTCCACCAATAAAGCTAAGGAGTAACAAGTTTATAAAGGCAACTTGGGTTTTTTAAAAGGATTAAAGGGTTTGATCACTCTTTCCAATCTCTATCGATAACAATATTCTAGAAAATGTGACAAAACCACACATACACACCCATCACGATGGGATAGACACATATGACTGCGTTCAAACCTTAACTCGAATAAGCTAAAGAATAGGACTAGTAGTCTTTGCCAAAAGTTGTAAACCAACAAGGGAGACAAACCACATATACACATCCATACCGATGGAATAGACATACATGATTTATTCCATTCCCCTACTCGAGTAAAACCAAGGGTTAAGATGAAAAGCGATAGAGGGTATGGATCTTCTAATCCTTCACCAAAAAGTAATAAACCAATAAGGTGGACAAAATCACACATATATGGCCGTAACGACAAAATAGACACATGTGAGTGCTTGCATCCTCATTCGAATAAAACCTAAGGGTTAGGGATTAGGAAAGGGAAATATTTGTTGTTAAATAAAAATTTACAAAACAAATAGATTAAATGCAAACAAATAAGGTACAAGTTTCTAGATACTTTCCTGACCGTTTCCATGATAAAGACACAAATCGTGGACTACTCCTTGTTGACCGTTCCCATGATAAAGACACAGAAATATATACACAAACGTCTTGATCATAGATCGACAAAAACAACCTTAGTTGGTGTTCCCGTAACGGTCAACTTCCTAATCATCCATACTATACATACTTTTACAAAATCAAGTGGCGATATCTACCACTTTATACAAAACTTTACATCGTTGATTTATAACACGTATCAATGAATAATTGATCCTTCAAATAATACCATCGGTTTAAGCTTTAACGAAAAGATCATATCCAAAATTTCCTCCTCTTTTTTTTGCAGCAATCTTCTAATTTTTTCGAATTTTTTTTCAATCATAAATGATACACTACTAATCTCGGTGTAATTTCATCATCTTCACGATCATAATAACTCCGGATAATCTCTTCTATAATTCTTCATACGCGGATATACCAATAATTATGAAAGTAGTAAAAACACATGAGTTTAACTACTTTTACATTCCCATTGCAATGTGCAATTTCCCAACCATACTAGAGATAGAAAATGACACAAGACACAGGAAATACATACTTTACACTAAAGCAACTAGCAACTGATAAATGGACTTAATCTAACAGGATAGGCTAAGGTGTAAAGGTGTAACAAAATAAACATTGATGAAAATAGGAATGGTTAAATAGGTTTTTCTAGGGGAATCTTACTCTTAATGTTAGCCTTAATTTTGTTTTATACGAGGGTTAACTAACCTGGTTGTTAGTTAATACTACAATATATAGGCTTTTTGGTAATCTAAAAATTTACCAAATATAAAAAGTTACTCCATTCTATATCCTAGTACTCATTATTGTGGTCTCGTATAGTTATACCAAGCCAAAGTTCTAAAGTCTATAACTATCATCGACACAATAATATTTTGTAGGTTAATAGGTAATATTATAGAAATGGATAAGGTGTATAGGATCCCGATAATCACTTCCTAAATATAAAGCCCCGAATTTGTGATTGTTTTAACCACACAAATCTAAACCTCGTAATTCAACATGTTGCTTGATTGCAAATTGTAGGATTCCGTACCCCTTCACTTCACATATAACATACACGAATCAAACTAGAAAGGAGAAAGAGAGTGAGTTGTTTAGAGAGAGAAAGAGGAGAGAGAAATGAGAGAGAAAATGAAAAGATATTTTTGAATGTTGAACAATAGATTTTTCACTATACCTCTAGAAAAAGTTATATTAACTCCGTCACGCAAAAAGGTTCGCGGGGATATTTAACTAGGACAGCGCTGGGTTTTGCTTGGATTAACCCGAAAACATAGAAATATTAGGATTCACTATCGAGCCCGATTCCCGATAATATCCTATTTAAACATTAACTTAATTAAAGACGATGCTCCATCGTAGTAGTGACCGAACTTCCTTGGTTCGACATATTAAATTGAGGCTAACATCTCCCCGAAGTGAGGTTTTGAACACACCGGGAACGAGCTTCCTTTATTGTACTCAATAAAATTGAGGCTACAATCTCCCCCGAAGTGGAGTTCATGATGACACTCCTTCATGAGATCAATGAGAATTGCTTTTGTCGTTATAAGCTCGAGTGGTTCTTGGTCTTTGTCTTCGTTGTAATCTGTTAGGTTTGTTCCTTCTGCTTTGCGATCTTGAAATTTGAGCCTTTCGTCAATTGTCTTTATGTCTTTTCCATCTTGCGATCTTGTGTTTTTGACCAACTTGCTCTATACTTTTGCATTATCTTGAAGCTTTAAAATCAGAGTTAGCGGGAAGTCTTTGTCTTTAAATCTTGAGCTTTCCTTGATTGTATGTCTTGTAGATTGAGCATTTTGAATGTGTTTGAGGTTGCCGTTACCACCGTTTGTCCTGCAGGTTTACGTTAGTGTTAAACGAGAAAATTGATTGAAAACGTCGACCGTTTCACTCATTAAATAGTTTTTAGTAACTCTTCGAGAGTGTTCAATGTTTTTATCAAAATTATTCAAACGTTAATGCATTTACTGGACAAATCGGTATCACAGTTGTCACAAGTTGATTCTTATAATTCTCGCAAGTCACCTACCAAGAGCTTGTTTGATGCTGGCTCAAGCAGGATTTCCATCTTCATTGTGAATACATTAGTATCACTCGGATGTTCTGGCAAATATCACAATGATATTGCGTAGGACTCTTGATAACAGCTTGTGAACTTGATGATGTTCAACAAGTGTTTTGTAATGTTATTGTGGTCATGATGGGATTTAGATTGATATATTGGATCTAGACTCAATTAGTGCATTTTGGTTCTTAGTATGGAGGGCTGGAGCATATTGCCACATGTATTAATATCAAACGATCTCGGAAGTTTAGTGTCAATAGATAACGTGTGTATCTCCGTGACAAATGAGACAAGTTTCTGTTGAGAGAAACCCGAATGGCTGGGAAGGGTTGTGCATTGCATCACTGGGTCCATGATGTCGTTTTTCAATGTCAGCAATCAACTTGTGATTCTGACAGCATATGTATTGACCCGGTTTCTGCCTTAAGTTGTGTGGAGGGCTTCTTTCTTTAGACCCTTTATCCATACATTTCTTTTTCATTCTTTAACGCCTTCAATGCTTACCAGGACGTCATTACTAACACCTTGTTGTGATTGTTCCAGTGTTAGCTCAATCTTAGTCGGCATTATTCCCATATACATTCATCTCCAATCATACCTAAGGACTGCTATTTCTAACTTTGGATTATCCTTGGGTAGATCCTCCGGTTCTGGTTGGATCATAGGATTGATTCCTAACCTAACCACCTTATGACTTCAGAATCGTCGTGAAATTAAGATGTTGTTGGGTATAAGATCAAACCATAAAACCTTTTCTTACTTTTCAGCACATTGAGTCAATTAGATCATGTTTTAAATACATTTTCTCCCCTTATTTTAAATAATAAGCACTTAGTTTTTAAAATACCTTGTGATTAAAATATGTCTTGAAAATTCTGTGGGAGAAAATATTATCAGCATGAATGGTTTGGAACATTTTGATAATGTTTTGAATACATAAGAGGTGTCGTTGTTGATGTATCCAAGAACATTAAAACTTTGTTTTTCGAAAAACCTCCACATCAATAATAGGACAATGCGAAATTGTTGTCTATAAAAACCATTGTGAGGGATGGAGTGTTTGAACAAACAATTTTGAAGATAATGAATTGTCATTCTTGAAATTATGAAAAATTATGTTTAATTTTTTTGAAAAAAAAACAAATGTTAGAGGGATTTCTTTTTCTAACGGTAAGGGTAAGCGCACTGAAACGTACACTATCCTTTTTCTTGAGCTAAAAACATTGAATGTATTGTAAGGAACAGCTCATGACTGGAGAACGTTAATTTTCTCGTTGGAGGATAAGTTATAAACCTTCCTTTATTTGAAGTCCGGGTTATGTACTGAATTGCACATAAGCCATTTAGAAAATAGAAATGACATGTTTTGAAACTATTTGCAACTCTCGCTCGAACTTCATTTACAACCGTGTTCATGTTAATCGACATTTTAAGCACGTAAATGTATCGATTCCAAGAGACATGTCGAGAAGATTCTTTTTGAATTTTATGATTTTCTGATTTTGTATTTTCTTTTGAAGTTTTTTTTTTTGTATTTTGCTTTTTCAATATATATACATGGTGATGTTTGATGATTGATATCAAGCAGTCTCTTTTGTCAGAAACTCCATTCCGCTGGTGTCAAAATCTATACCAAATCCTTTCTGACAATATACTAAACCGATCCTCAGGAAGGGCTTTCGTAAACATGTCAGCTAATTGGTATTCAGTTCTGACAAAATATAATTCAATTATACCATTTTCAACCTGTTCCTTTATGAAATGATACCGAGTATGGATGTGCTTTGTCCGTGAATGTTGTACTGGGTTGCATGAGATTGCTATGGCTGACTGAGAGTCGCAGTACAACGGTATTTTGTTGTAGTTGAAGCCATAATCTTGAAGTTGTGTCCTCATCCACATTACTTGAGCACAACTTGCAGATAACGCCACATACTCTGCCTCTGCTGAAGACATTGCAGTGCAGTTTTGTTTCTTTGACATCCAGCTTACAAGTTTATCACCAAGGAATTGTATCCCTCCAGAAGTAAAACCCCCACCAACAAAACAAATGGCTTTTCCGAGTATCAAGGCATCCGGCATGATCAGCGTCTGAAAATGCTGTTAGTTCAAAGCCAGAATCCTTTGGATACCAGAGTCCCATGTTAATGGTACCCTTTAGGTATTTAAAGATTCTTTTAACCTCCTTGAGGTGCTTTTGAGTTGGTCGTGCTTGATAACGTGCACAATAGCATACTGCTTGCACTAAGTCTGGTCTACTAGATGTCAAGTACATGAGTGACCCGATTTTACTACGATAATTCAGATTGGTCTTACCGGGTTCTCCACTCAATCTACATTAGTTTGGGTTAGTAGCCAATGTGTACCAATGGGTGAAATTGTCATATTATGCTTTTTTCAGAATTTCTAAAGCGTCAACTTGGATGATTGTTAAAAATACTTTTGGGGACTGGTGGATTCTGAAGTCTAAAAGTAATTTCATCTCCCCCATTAAGGATCATTTCAATTGCTGTACTTTAACTTTCAATCGTTTGGATTATTTAGGGTTTGTAGACCCAAAAATTATGTCATCAACGTAAATCTGCACAAGTAGAATATCCTCCCGTATTTTATCTTGAATAAAGTGGGGTCAATTGTACCTTTAGTAAAGCCTTTGGACATCAGGAAGTTGGAAAGTTCATCATACCAGGCTCTTGGAGCTTGTTTTAATCCATACAAAGCTTTCCTCAGAAGGTAGACTTTTTCTGGATGATCTGGATCTACGACCTTTGGCTGAGCAAACATCAAAATCTCCTCCTTCAGGGACCTTTAAGAAATGCCGTTTTTCCGTCCGTCTGATAGATTGGAAAAAGACTTGTGCTGTTGCAATGGGCAAACGAAATCGAACTGACTTCCGAGCGAGCAAAATGGTGCAAATGAATTCTTCAAATTAATACCCTCTTCCTGAGCATACCTTGTAGCAACATAGTCGTGCTTTGTTGCGATTACAGTATGATCTTCTTCCTTTTTGTTTCTACATTAACCACTTTGCTTATTATCATCTTGCCAAATGGTTTGTCGACTAGTTCCAGACTTTTAGTCAGTCGAACTGATGAGTTCATCCTGCATTGCTTTCGATCTATGCAGAATCAGCATTGGCCTCCTTAATGTTCTTCGGTTCACACAATACTCACCGTGAGTGCGAACATAACACTTTAGGATCTTTGGCAAGCTGTCGTCTTGTTTGAATGGCATGTTGGATTTCCACGAACTTGTTTAATGGTTGATCTCTGGTACATCGGTAATCATGACTTTATGGTGTAAGAATGACTCGGTATTATCAATTTAGCGTGAGGAAGACTCACCAATTTCTGTACCCCGACATTTATACAAAAGGGATGATAAATTCAGCTTCTTGAAACGATGCATTCGTGCTTGATCATTGTTGTATTTCATCAGCGAGACCGTGTGTTGGATTGTTAATATTCTTCAAGTAAAGGATGGAAGTGAAAAATTCTACCCATTGTTGTGACGAATCTGTCTTTTCTGCTGTAGGAACAACATTTTGTCTTGGGGGAACGGGGTCAGAGTTGTCATAATCTGACGCTTTTGTCCTTGAGGTACAAGGCTTGAAGCGAATTTTCTAAACAGACATCTCTTGTCGTTGTGGTGCGAGGTCTGAACTGTTGTGTACTCAGACATTCATCTCGTTGATTCATCAAACTTGTTATTGAATGGATCAACTATAAGCGTGTTCTCTGTTGTAAACACGGACTTCCCTTTCAACTGAGTAGAATATCCCACCATGATGCATGGATCCCCTTTTTCTTTCATCTTGTCAAGGTTCTTACCATCTCTGGTTATGTAACAAATGTAACCAAAAATGTGAAGATGTTTGTATGAAGTTTTCTGTCATTAATGATGGGGGGTGATATGCGTCTTTCCATGAGTCGATATGATGATTTTCAATTCTGTTCTGAGTTTAGCATGCGGTTAGCAATGCTTCAGCCCAAAATGATAATGGAGCTTGCGAGCTGAGTAGCATCGTTTGAGCAGCATCAACCTGAGTTCGGTTCGTCTTTCGACTACGCCCATTCTGTTCAGGTGTTCGAGGAGTGGATAGTTTGATGTTCAATGCCTTCTTCTTGAATTAGGCATGGAGTGTCTTGTTCAGGAATTCTGGGCATCTGTCAGTACGTGACAGTAATCACTTGAGACTTGAAGATTGTGTTGAATAATCGTGAGAAGTCTTTGAGAAAACTTTGTGAGTTTCATCCTTGGATCGTAGAAAAAGAGTCCAAGCTGGTATCATTGAATAGTCATCAACAATCACCAGATTATACTTCTTCCATTTATGTTGCAACTGCATTGGACACACAAGTCCATGTGAAGAATTTAGCTTCCTTTGGAAACTAGGATACTGCTTTTGTCTTGAATGAACTTCTTTTTTGCTTTACTCATTTCACAAGACAAACAAAGTTGATCCTTGACATATTTCAACTTAGGTAAGCCTGTCACAATGTCTTTCTTTGAGAGTAAGGTGATGTAATCGAAGTTAAAGATTGAGAAAAGCCTTCGATGCCATAACCATGCTTGAGTTGGTGAAGCTTTAGCCATGAAACAGATTGGAGTTGATGAAGTTGTTTCTTGAAGAGATATTGTGTAGAGATCAGATCCACGACTACCAGTTAGTAAATCGTTTCCCTGAAGATCTCTCACAAAACAAGTAGATTTCCTAAAAGCAACCTCCAAATCAGCATCACAGAATTGACCAACCGAGAAAAGATTGTGATTGAGGCCTTCGACGTAATAAACCCGTTTGATCGTGACATTCCCTTGAATCAGATCTCCATAACCAAGAATTGGAGCAAACTGTTTCATTTCCAAATCGGAACAGTACCAGAATTTCATCCACAAAAATTCACACAACAGCTTGAGATTGCCCGTCATGTGCTTTGTGCATCCAGAGTCAACAATGAATAGGATGAGTTGTACAATCTGCAAGAGAATTAGAGGACGATGGAACATTGGACAAATTGGATCCTAAGGAATTTGATATCTTCAAGACATTAGTTATCCTAGAGACAATGTCTATAGTAGGACTAATACTTGTTGATTCATTAGCTTTCCTAATCTTAGGCATCCATATCTGTTGGTTCTAAGTGGCTTTTGTGTCCATTGTAAACCTGTTAGACATCTATAGATATCCACATTTCCTATTTCTGATTTGTTATTCTTCATACAACTCCTTATTGTAAATCTTGGATTTCTAATAGTTGTATCTGATGCAACTCGTTTCTTATGGGGTGTTGCAAGATTTGTTCGCTTTTCTCTTGGTTTAATAGCACTAATAGGCACTACTTGAGGCTTCTTAGTTCTAGCATTCACGTCTTCAAGTATCTGAACCACAAAGGCATAATGATCTAAAATCAAACACACATTTTCCACATCAGCACAAACAGGCATTTACATTCGGAAGTTCTTGAGTTTAAACTGTCAATTACACGCAGTATACAGACTTTGTTTTCTTAGAATACTAATTGAAATCCTATGGTTGTCTTCTTACTTCCTTCTTTGTAAACTGCACTTGACTAATGTTTGCACGACTCTTATTTTTCACTTGCTAGCTCTTAAGCTGTGGTCTGCTAACACTAGTAGGTGAATTACTCCTGAAGAATAATAGACATGTGAGGATTAGTATTCCTAGAAGCTGTGGCAACTGTGGTGTTTAGTTTGTGTTGTGGTACGAGGCAAATTCTTATACATTCCTGGTTTAAGCACATTTGTGTTTCGAATCGCTTGGTTTCTATTCTGAGGAAACTTGTTGAGTGACTGGTTTAAATAAACCATCCGACACATTAGTTTTATTAACCCGACTGTTTTGTTTGAAAACTTCTCATTTCAGGAGAATTTGAAAAAGGAGACGGGTTTCCTAAAAATTGATGGTTTTGAACGTTGAGCATTTGGTTGTCGAACAACAGATGGTTTATTCAAACTGAGTTTTCCACAGAATTGCCATTTGTTACCAGAATGAGTTTCTTTAACTCAATTTATCACAATTTCTTATCTTGCATTTGAGCTTTCAAATCTTGTATTTCATGATAGTGTTCACGTTCTTTTTGAAATACATTTGAAGCATTTTCTGCAAAGGGGTTGTTTTTTCATCTGTTCTTTACAATGTTGTAAAGAAAGTTCAATAGAATTGAGTGTTTTTCAAGTTATAGCAAAACTCTTCAAAGCTTATTATGAACTCTTTATTAAACAGATTCAGTTTGTTTCGAAAGATTTTGTGCAAGACATTCACATTCTTTGACTTTATGATGATACAGGCATTGTATAATTCAGTTTTAGCATTTAATAAGACAGAGATTACAAATTATGAACATGTTAAATCTCTTAGACTCGCCTCCACGAGAAGTAGATCATATATGTTGAAATATTAGCCTTTTTGATTCAAGTTCGTCAAGCTCTTTTCCAGGGAATTATACGATACTCAAATGTCATTCATTTCCTTTTTTAGTTCATGAACCAAAACAATGACTGTCTAGTTGTTTTGTCTGACAAGTGGCATTAATATGATTTTGATCAAAACTTCCATACTACTTAGCAGTTGGATTAGGAAATGCACTCTTGTATGATTAGACCAAGTTGTGACAAATAGTTTAATATGATTGAGTAGTTTGTCATTTGTTATAAAGTGTCTACTTTTACTAATGGATTTAGACTGGGTAGAAAAGCCAACGTTTTAGCAATGTTGGTTTTGTCCCTAACATCGTTTTTGTCCACATTGTCTTCCTAATTTCTTTAGCGCGTTCCAACTGATCAAGATAGGCTTTGGGATGGTGGTTTGTAAACAGTTTCATAAATACTTGTTTTGTACATGTGTAATTATATTTGGTTAACTTTGTCTTTATCCAATTTTGATCTACTTCTCCTTTTAAGAGTCACTGTGTCTTCACCATTGGGGCAAAAATCTGTTTGGAGGATCAGAAGAACATAAGGGTTCTATGACAATATGAGGCTCTATCAGATGAGACTCTTGAGGTTCTTTGGATTTGCAGTTGATCTACATTATAAGTTGCGCATTTGGGTGCCGAACATGTGATGGTAGAATTAATGATTGAGTTTATAAAGAATTTCATTTAAAACTTTATTGTTTGTCCATTTCAATCATTTGTGTCACAATGTCTTTTCCTTCCTTAACCTTTAATTCGAATAAACCTTACTTTTCTTTTTGAGCTGACCTTCAAATGTGATAGTTAAACAGAATCCTTTTTACTAGCTCATCGTGTTTCTGATGACACACTGAAAATTTCATAGGTTTTAGTTTTTAAACCTCTTTTATGTCAATGTTTTTAATAGCTAATCAGTTCCGGAGAGTGTCATTTTAACTTTGTTTGAAAGTATTTTAATAATCACTCGTTAGGTCATTAAGGGCCGTGTACTTCTTCAAGCTCAGTTGTTTGGTTGAAGTACAATCAGAGAACTATACCCGACTGCTAGTAGCATCCCCCCAGAGCCTAAAGTACATATCCAAGTTAGTTTTGCACTCCTTAAGTTCTTGAGTTAATGATGCGTTCACTTTATTTAATTGCTTTAATACTGTTTTGTTTTCCCCATGTCAAGTGTCAAATTAGCAAATTAAATTAGCAAGCGGCAGCCGATCATCAACACATTCTGCCGCATTTGATCACCTGATTTTTTTTTGTACATATATTTGATGAATCAGGAATGACATTGCTATCATCCTTCTCCAAAACATATGTGTCGTTAATGGATTCAGGTTGCTCAGAATGTCGTCTCACATTGGCAAACACATCATTTTCATCATGGTTTTGTACCTGTTCCAATGGCTGACCAGTAGAACTGGATTCTTCAGGTGAGACCTCCTGAATCTTTGCCATGTAGCTGTAATGTGCTTCCAATTCCTGTTCATCAATCTCTTCATCCGTGTCCTCTAGCCAATCAGCTTCTTCATGTGCAGCTACTGGTAGAATGTTCTCTGCTGCTTCAACTGCTGCAATGAGTACGTTTGTAGGCAAATATGGACCTTCAAAGATGCACTTCCTCAGATATTCACCATTCGATTTAGTGTCAAGGTAGCGTAGAAAACGCGAACGCCACTGAGAATATCTTCCTGGTCCAAGCATAGGTGGACGATCTTTTGAACCAGCTGCCATGATATTGTTGTGCATTTGGCTATCCGTTGAGGATGTGTTAACTGGAGTAGACATGATGAATGAATAGGTATGAAATATGAAGTGTGAAAGATTTTGTTGGATCTTAAATGGATATGATGTGATTGAGGTTGTGGTTATGTAAGCAATTCACGTTCACGGGATTTTACACGTCTATGATTAAAACCGATAAAAGAATTAACGGGATTTTACAAAATCAATAGAAAACCGTGAATGATTTGATTCGGAATCAGCGGCCAATGATTTAATTGTCTAAAAACAGATAATTTTCTGGCTAGGGTTAAAGTTGCTTGTTTAAATAGGCTCACCAAACTAAAACGGGCCTTAGAATATAGATGGGCCGTGAGCTAGAACAAAAACAAGTCTAACACAAATTCCAAAAAACTGAAAAATGTTAATAAATCATAGTAAACGAGCTTTTTGGGCCTTAAGAATAAGCCGTGGCTTGGAATTAGGGCTCGTATTATACTTTTAGGGTTTTCTAGCTTTGTAATTCTTGTACATTGTTGAAGCAAGGATGGTTAATGATGGATAAAGGTTTTTAAACTCCTTTTATGGGTTTACAATGACTCTTGGTTGCTTACTTGAGAATGAGATGGTCTAAAAATAAGTAAACGGGTCAAAATTATAATTAGGGTACAATTGGGGTTTTCTGGATTCGTTTATTGGATAATTGAGGTAGAATGATGAAATGATGATGGAATATGATTGAGGATGTTGTAATTTATGTTATTATATCTTATTTAAGTATTGGTTTAGGTTTACAATGGATAAAAATCAAGAAACGGGTCATGGTTCAGAAACTAGCTCGGTTTTAGGGTTTAGGGTTTTGAATTAGGGTTTTGAGTATAAAAAGATGTATCAAAGCTTATGAATTGAATAAAAAAAAAATTTTTTGTTTAGGTTTAACTTGTAAAATGAGTGTAGAGGCTTTCTACGTGGTGGTGAAGAAATTGGAATGAAAACGGAGGTAAAACGGCTATTTTAGAGATCATGCTTAATGACTTGTACATTAAGCTTTAGTGATTTGTCTTTGTGTTGAAGGGATTTGTATATTTCGATTGAAGATGTTATATTTCTTGTACATTTGCTTTGTAGCTTGTACATTCACTTTTGGGGTTATGACCTTCTATGAGATTAGGGTTTTGGGCAATTCCGATAATGGTTAAAGCTCGTTTGATATGATGTTGCATATGGCACCTTATAGGAATAATGTACTTGTAATATTGATATATGATATTGATTGATCATGTTATGATGTTTGCTTGACATATATAGAAGATAGATTTGCATAGATAGGTTTCCTAAAGGGCCCCCCCGTTAACTGTAGTTATGCAGGTTATAATGCTATTGAGATATTGGCAAAGTAAGTAATGTAATGTAATAAAGCGAAAAATTTCCCTGAAAAAGGTGAGTTCATATATAACTGATAGATTGTACATCATCTAACTTAATATATGGATATTTACATTTATGAAAATTGTGGGTTGTTATAGTCTCCACCCCTTACAGAAATCTCATCCCGAGATTTAATTGGATTTCGAAGAGATGATTGAAAACAGATGAGGATATTTGGCACAAAGTTCATCTTCGCGTTCCCATGTAAACTCTGGTCTTATTTTAGAGTTCCATCGCACTTTGATTATAGGAATACGACTTCGCTTGAGTTGCTTGATCTCACGGTCCATAACTTCCACTGGTTCTTCTACAAAGTTGAGTTTGTCGTCGAGTTGAAGTTCTTTTATTAGAATAATAAGAGATTCGTCGGATAAGCATTTCTTGAGATTAGAAACGTGGAAAGTATTATGGATACTACTAAGCTCTTCAGGAAGCTCTAGTTTGTACGCCACTGGGCCAATTCGTTCAAGAATTTTGAATGGTCTAATGTATCAGGGATTTAGCTTTCCTCGTTTTCCGAATCGAAAGATACCCTTGCGAGGTGATACTTTCAACATAACACCGGATAGTCAAACTTAGAAATTCTAAAGGCTTTCGCCTTACATTGGCGTAACTTCTTTGTCGATCTCTTATAGCTTGCAAGCGTTGATGAATTTGTACGTCTTTTTTATGGTTTCTGGGAATTTTTCTGGTCCCGAGTAAGTTGAGAATCTCCAACTTCGGCCCAGCAAACAGGTGATCTACACTTTCGTCCAATAACGTCGCTTTGAATGGTGCTGCTTTGATTACTGAGCTGGATAAATGTTATTAGTACGAAACTTATACCAATGGTAAATGTTTGTCCCATCCTTCCGGAAATTATAACACAGCTCGTAGCATGTCTTCGAGTGTTGGATGGTTCTTTCACATTTGTCCAATCGGTTTCAGGTGGTATGCTGTACTATGTCTGTTGAGTACCAAATGCATTTTGCATTTGATTGTAGAATCTGGATGTGAAGTGACTGTCACGATCCGAGATGATAGAGATTGGCACGCCATGTCGAGAGACTATTTCTTTGATGTATAACCTCGTAAGAGTTTCCATACTATCAGTCGCTCGAATGGGTATGAAATGAGTTGATTTAGTAAGACGATCAACAATGACCCAGATGGCATCATGTCCGGTTGAGGTTTTAGGCAGCCTTGTAACAAAATCCATTGTTATTCTCTCCTATTTCCACATAGGAATTTCCGGTTGTACCAATAAGCCGGATGGCTTTTGACATTCTGCTTTAACTCTAGAACATGTCAAACACTTGCTAACATATTCTGCGATGATTGCCTTCATCTTAGGCCACCAATAGAGTTTCTTTAAATCATGGTACATCTTATCAGAACCCGGGTGAATAGAATATTTTGATTTATGAGACTCATGCATGATTAAGTTTCTTAAACCGCCAAAAAGTGGTAACCAGCTTCAGTTTTTTATACAACGAGTTCCATCAGGACGAATTTCAAATGATTTGTCCATTCCTCGTAGGTTCTCGTTTTTGACATTTTCTTCTTTGATAGATTCATTTTGGGCTTCGAGAATTTGAGATGGTAATTTTGGATGAACGGTTAAGATTAATGCTCGAACTCGGAGAGGTTTGATTCGTTTCTTTCTGCTTAAGGCATCTGCTACAACATTTGCCTTTCTGAGATGATAACAATTTCACAATCATAATCTGCGAGTAGTTCTAACCATCGGCGTTGCCTCATATTTAATTCTTTTTGACAAAGAATATGTTGAAGGCTCTTGTGATCAGTGAAAACTGTACACTTTGTACCGTATAGATAGTGTCTCCAGATTTTAAGAGCGAATATTACTGCTCCTAATCCGAGATCGTGAGTAGTATAGTTTTCTTCATGAGGTTTGAGTTGTCAAGATGCATAAGCAATGAATTTTTCTCGTTGCATTAGTACAGCTCCTAACCCTTGTAGAGATGCATCACAGTAAACGACAAAATTATCGTTTCCTTCTGGTAATGCTAAGATTAATGCTAAGATTAGAGCTTCACATAGCTTCTGTTTTAGCAGTTGAAAAGCCGATTCTTGGTCTTCACCCCAGATATACTTCTTGTTTTTTTGGGTTAATTCAGTCAAAGATTTTGCAATCTTTAAAAAATCTTTGATAAATCTCCGATAATAGCCGGCAAGTCCTAAGAATTGACGAACTTCCATGGGTGTAGTGGGAGATGCCCAGTTCTTAACTGCTTCAATCTTGGCGGGGTCAGCATGAAGTCCTTGACTATCAATTAAGTGTCCAAGAAATTGCACGATATGAATCCAGAAATCACATTTGGAGAACTTGGCATACAACTTCTCTTTCTTAATTAATTCCAAGATTATTCTTAAACGATTTGTGTGTTCTTCTTCATTACGAGAGTAGATGAGAATATCATCGATGAACACTATCATAAATTTATCCAAGTATGGTTTACACATACGATTCATGAGATCCATGAATACAGCAGGTGCGTTAGTTAAACCAAATGGCATCACTTGAAATTCATAGTGTCCGTATCTTGTTCTGAAAGCAGTCTTAAGAATATCTTCATCCCTTACTCTCAGTTGATGATAACCAGATCTTAAGTCGATTTTTGAGTAGACACTCGAACCTTGAAGTTGGTCGAATAAATTATCGATCCTGGGTAATGGGTAACGATTCTTTATGGTAAGTTTATTTAACTCCTGGTAATCGATACACATTCTAAAAGATCCGTCTTTCTTTTTGACAAATAAGACAGGAGC
Source organism: Tanacetum coccineum (assembly GCA_026074375.1). NCBI lineage: Eukaryota > Viridiplantae > Streptophyta > Magnoliopsida > Asterales > Asteraceae > Tanacetum > Tanacetum coccineum. The sequence continues at coordinate 15,883 of BQNB010123006.1, forward strand.
TCCCCAAGGTGAAGTACTTGGTCGGATAAAACCTCAGTCTGCTAACTCTTGAAGTCGGTTAGATAGTTCCTGCATTTCTAAAGGAGCTATCTATAAGGTGTGCGAGCTACAGGTGCTGCTCCTGGAATTAAATCGATTTGGAATTCTACTTGACGAATGAGAGGAAGGCCAGTTAGATCTTCAGGAATAACTTCTGGGAATTCTCTGATTACTGGGTTATCTTCCAATCATTTCTCGTCTGGCTTCTTTTTCATTACTTGGGCTACAAAAACTTGACATCTCCTAGATATATACCTTTCGGTTTTTATACAGGATATGAGATTTAGTCGGTTCTTACTTCGGTCACCTCGAATGATCAAAGTTTCACCGTCGATTGGGATGTGGACGACTTTCTCGTCACAGATTATTCCAGCATGATACTTGGATAACCAATCCATACTAATGACAACGTCAAAACTACCGAGTTTAATTGGCATGAGATTAATTTCGAAAGGTTGATTTAACAAAGTTAGGGTGCAACCCTGGATAACGGTGTTTGTGCTTACTAGGTTTCCGTCAGTCATTTCGATATCATAAAAGGTATCTATTGTAATAGGCGAGATATTTAGCATAGAGGCAAGAGATGTGGATATGAAGCTTTTATCGGCTCCAAAATTAAATAATACTCTAGCTAAATGTTGGTTTAGGAGAAACATAACCGTAACTACGTTCGGGTCTTGATGAGCTTTCCTATCCCTTAGCATGTAGGCTCTTCCCTGGGCATTGATGTTGGTATTTCGGAACTGATTTGTATAATGCCCTTTTTCTCCACAGGCATAACAAATAACAGTCATTGGTAGTTGATTACTGCTAGTGGCTGGCCTCTTATCTCGGCAGTTCTTGGTCAAATGGACCACCTTGTTGCAAGTATTACACTTAACAGTACAAGGTCTGGTGTGATGGAGATCACATTTTCTACATAATAGGAGGTTTTCGGCATACTTATTGTTCTCAGCAGGAGTGGCAGCATACGCTTTGACAACTTCTTGCCTTCGGTTTTGTTGTGGTTGGTGATTATTGTAGTGGTTGGTGTTGGTGTTACGGTAGTTGTTGTTGTTGCGATAATTGTTGTTTTTGAAAGTTCTTCTGTCGTCAAACTTTCATTTATGATCACTTGATACTTGCACCGGAGTGTGCTTTGTTACTTGATCCATTATCCTTTGGGCTATGTTAATGGCTTCCTCTAGGGTTTAAGGTTTAGAGGCGGTAACATTTCCTTCAATACTTCGAGGTAAACCTCCGATGAAAGCTTCCAGGAGTTTCTCGGTGTTTGGTACCATGTTCGGGCATAGGACTGCTAATTCTTGGAATCTTCTAACGTAAGGTTTGAGATCATTTCCCTTTACAGTCTCATTGTAAAGTTCATCTTCCATTTTTCTGACTTTAGTTCGAGGACAATACTTGTTTGTTAAGAGCCTTTTCAATTCAGTCCAGGTGATTTGATTGGCTTGATCTACTCCCATAGGTTGGGCGTATGCATTCCACAAGGACAAGGCATCATCAGTAAGGGTACCAGTAGCAAATGTTACTTTGTTTTCCTCGGTACATTTGCTTCGAGAGAATACTAATTCAGTCCGTTCAAACCAGCAGATGAGGCCAACTGCTCATTCCGTACCATTGAAGTAGAAAGGTTGACAGCTTATGAACTCTTTATAGTTTCCTGTTTTTGCTACAGGAATTCCAGTAGGTCTGGTGTTCCTTGGGATTACTAGTACCTGCCATTGTTGCAGCTTGTACTTCCAGAGCTGCAGTGACACTGTCAGCAACTAGTTTTTTAATGGCAGCTTGAGTCATGGTCGGTGCTTCAGATGTTTACGTCCTTTTGGGAGACATTCTATCAACATAAGACAACACGTAATAAGAATGATATCATAAGTCTTAAAATGATTAAAGTGCAAAATAAACATTGTCACAATAGTGATATCGATATCATAGATAATTTATATCAAATAAGTATCTATGATTTATTTAGAAGTCAAGGTATGATTCATAATGATGATGACGGAGATGATGATGCAAGAGAGATAAGTCGATATTATGAAATAACAAGGTATATAA